>JAEHOD010000130.1:0-70000 GCA_016834595.1 Chlamydomonas schloesseri | reverse complement strand
GGCACGGCGTGAGGACCTGCCTGAAGCTGCGGCAGCGGCGCTCGGCGCTCTTCGGGGCACCCTTGCGCGCCTGTGGCAGCACGTCCGGTGGGAGCGGCGCCATTTCGAGACTTTGTGGCGGCTGGCCATCGATGCCGTGCCGCTGCCGGGCAACACTCACATGCCCACGGCTCGACGTGAGCCGTGCAGCTGTGGACAGTACGGCCATGGCAGCGCCACAACGGGGCCAGCCGCCGCCACCCCGTCTGCGCCGCGGCAGCACCACTTCTGGGGCTGCGCAGTGGCAAAGGCGGTGGTGGCGCAGATCAACGCACACACCCCGGGGCCCCAGCCCGTCAGCCAAGCCCAGCTGTGGCTAGTGCAGGCGCCCTCGGGCATCCAGCAGTGCGTGTGGGATGTGGTGGCGATGGCGGCGCTTGCCGCCATAGAACACGGCCGGGTGCGGCTGCGCGGGATGACGCGCGCTGCAGCGGCCCAGGGAGACCAAGCGGCGGCAGCGGCGGCAGCACCCACCGAGGCAGCGGCGGCGGCAGCAGCGGGGGCGGACGCCGACCCAGATGAGGTCCCGCCCACGCAGCTGACGCCGCCGCAGCCAGGCGTCAACCCCATCGAGCTTGCGTGCGCTCGCGCAGTCGCGGACTTTTGGTCGCGGCTGCTGCAGTTCGCGCAACTCGGTGTGCCCCGAAAGGGCTGGGAAGGTGTTGACGCCACCCACCCGATCCTAGCGGTGGTGGACGGGATGCTGCTCTGCGCGCTTCCGCAAGCTATGGAGCTGGAGCTGGAGGAGTGACCGGGATCAGCCTTCTCGAGTAGAAGAATCGCCATAGCAATGAGCCGCGGACATAGCGGCTGAATCTAGGGACCAGCAGGGTTGGGAAGGGTTGGGAGGGTCAAGGGGAGTGTGCGCCAGGGTTTCGGGTCAACGGAGCTGAGGGTGGGTTGGGTGCCGGAGCACCCCGGGCGTTTCTCGGTCAAGACCGGCCTGGTAGTCTGACGCGTTTGTGGCTGCCCTTTGGCATAGTCTGCCCTGGCGTCGAGTGCTGGTTAGGTTGTTGTCGAGGCTGTGAAAGGCTGCGGGGTCGCTGGACTCAGCCCCGTAGCCACCTGTCGCTGTGCTGTTGCGTGCGGTGTGTCGTCTGTCCGGTGCTCGTGTTGCTGCGGTGCTGGCCCTCCAGCCTAGAGCTTTGTGAGCCCGCTGGGCCCTGCGTTGTAGTACCAGCAGTAACCCTTCTGAGGTTACTGGCGTGGTCCAGGTTGGTTGGAGCGTCCCCCCGGTGGACTCCAGAGCTTGGCTGCGCTCTGGGCAGGGGAGACGCGTGATAGCGGCAGCGTGTGGCCTAAATGCCTCGCTGTCGCTGGCTGTCCCGAGTACTCGCTCACGAGACTCGTCAGGCCGCCTGTAAACCCGTTGTTACACACACACACACACACACACACACACACACACACACACACACACACACACACACACACACACACACACACACACACACACACACACACACACACACACACACACACACACACACACACAGGGCACTTGCTGCTACCACCCTCGAGCCCACTGCCACACAGCGCTGCCGCCTCCCAGCTCCACCCGCACCCACCCGCACCCACCCGCGCCCACCCACCCGCGCCCCCCCCCACCTGGACGATGCAGGGGTGGTTCAGGGTGTGCGTCACCGCCAGCTCCATGGCGCCACGCAGCAGCCGCCGCTTGGCCTGATGGGCGGGGGTGGGGGGGAGGGAGGCGGAGGTGGGTGGGTGGGTGGGTGGGTGGGTGGGTGCGGGATTGGGTGGGTGCGGGATTGGGTGGGCGGTGCGTATGGTGGTGGCAGGCGGGAAGGACGGAAGCGGGCGGGTCGGGCGTGCGGGGGGGGGGGGGCACCTGCATACACACACACACATGAGACCAGGGCTTGCATCTTCCGAGGGTTGGCCGCCGCCGCTGGCGAGAAGGTAGGGGTGGAACTGCATTCTCGCCCACGGCATCTAGGGGCCAAACAACACCCAGATTTTAGCGTTTGGGGGGGCTGTGCCCCCCCAAACCCCCCCGGAAAGGGGTGGTTGGCGAGGTTTAGGGCCCGTATTGAGCCACACGCGGCGAGAGTGCAACCCCTAAACGCAAAACATTTTCTCGCCCAGGGGCGAGTTTTCAGCCCTGGTTCTCTCCGCTCCCCGAAGATGCAACCCCTGCATGAGACCAGACGTACAACACGATGGTGTACATCGCCGCAACATCCCTCCCGGGGGCCCCGCACCTTCCCCTCCAGATCCTGGGGCCCCGGCTGCAGCCCGCTGCCCGCCGCCGCCGCCGCCGCTGCCACGCCCGCCAGCCCGGCGGCGCCTGCATTGTGGTTGTTGCTGCTGCTGCTGCTGCTGCCTCCACCCGCGGGTGCAGCAGCAGTTGTGGGTGTGGGTGTGGGTGGAGGCTGCTGCGCGATGCACTTGACGGCGGTCTCAAGTCCGCCCCAGCTGCCGCGCAGCACCACGCCCTGGCCGCCGCGCCCCAGCGCCTCATACAGCTGCGTACAGCAGGGCGCAGTATGGATGGGCAGGTGGGCGGCGGGTGTGGGGCAGGTCCACAAGGCGGGTGTGTGGCAGGCGGGTTATTGGTATTAGCCCGACAAATCATACCCAATGCAAAAGAACGAGGAGGAGAGCTAGAGTGGACGGAGGGGGGGGCCATCAGCAGCGTAGGCTGGATGGGGGATCGCACACAGGGCAAGAATCCAGCAGGTAATGTGCTGCTGCCACTTTGCCAGGTGACAGGTCCGCCCCCGAACTCCCGCCCACCTGCAGCGCCTGCAGGTCTGACGCGGTGTGGTGCAGGGCGGCGGCGGCGGCGGCGGCGGCGGCTGTGGCGGCGGCTGTGGCGGCGGCTGTGGCGGCGGCGGCGGTCGCGGCGGTCGTCGCGGCGGCTGTGGCGGCGTGGCCGCCTGGAGATATGGGCGCCGTGAGGCCGCCTGCTGCCGGCAGGCCTGCCGCGCCCTGCTGCTGCTGCTGCTGCTGCTGCTGCTGCTGCTGCTGCTGCTGCTGCTGCTGCTGCTGCTGCTGCTGCTGCTGCTGCTGCTGCTGCTGCTGCTGCTGCTGCTGCTGCTGCTGCTGCTGCTGCTGCTGCTGCTGCTGCTGCTGCTGCTGCTGCTGCTGCTGCTGCTGCTGCTGCTGCTGCTGCTGCTGCTGCTGCTGCTGCTGCTGCTGCTGCTGCTGCTGCTGCTGCTGCTGCTGCTGCTGCTGCTGCTGCTGCTGCTGCTGCTGCTGCTGCTGCTGCTGCTGCTGCTGCTGCTGCTGCTGCTGCTGCTGCTGCTGCTGTTGCGGCTGCGGCTGCTGGGGTCCCTGCACCAGGAAAAGTGGGCCCTGCGACCCCTGCGCGCCCCACAGCTGCCTGTGGTCGGCAGCGGCAGCAGCGCGTGGCTGAGAGCGAAAGCGCAACTTCTCATCACAGCACAAGGGAGCTCTTAATAATTTGAAGTACGCGAACGCATATGCAACACATGTGTGGGCGCAGGGACTTGGGCCGCACCTGCTGTCGAACGACGCCCCGCCGCCGGCCGCGGCCAAGGGCCCGCCGTACATGCTGCTGCCGGCACTGCTCCCTGGCAGCGGCGGGTGAGCGTACGGCGGCGGCGGCTGCTGCGGCGTAGAGGTGCCGGCGGCGGCGGCAAAGGACTGGGAAGCCGGGATGGCAGGCGGTGTGTACGCCGCCGCCGCCGCCGCCGCCGCCGCCGCCGCCGCCGCCGCCGCACCGTGGAGTGTGATCGGAGGCGTCGGCGTGCTGCTGGCTACTGGTGGTGGTGCGCGCAGTGGTGCCCCCGCCGGCGCCGACACGGCCGCGGCCGCGGACACCCACGCCGCCCCGGCCGCCGCCTGCTGCAGCGCGTGTCGGAGCGAGTCCACCAGCAGGGCCATGGGGCTGGGGCCCGGCAGCTCCTGTGGGCAGGTGTGTGGAAGGGAAACGAAATGGAGGGCAGGGGTGGGAGGCAAGTGTGGTGGTAAGCAGACTGCATTGGATTGCCACCGGGTGAAGGTGCGACGGGGTTGGGAAGTTGGACCACAGGGGGGTGAGCAAGGGGGGTGAGCAAGGGGGGTGACCAAGGGGGGTGGGCAAGAGGGGTGAGCAAGGGGGGTGGGCAAGAGGGGTGAGCAAGGGGGGTGAGCAAGGGGGTTACTGGTGAACAGTCCCGGTGAGAAACAAAATGCGAACACGACTGCAAGGGGGGTGAGCAAGGGGGGTGGGCTAGGATCTCCGCTTGGTGCCGTGCGCGCTCCCACGAAGCTTGGGGCTCCACGCCTCTTTCCGCATGCCCCCTGGACTGCTCTGGGTTTTGGATGGGCTGCCCCGCCCCCCCCCCCCCACCCCCACCCCACCCCCCACTCGCGCCTCCAGCCCCCGCCACCCGCCCCCTTCTGCCCCTCACCTCCAGCACCAGGCTGGGCCGCGTGTTGGGGATGGGGTGCGAGTTGCCGCGGAGCAGCTTGGGAACCGGCACCAGGTCTGGGCAGCGGGTGTAGTGGAGGAGGAGGAGGAAGAGAGGGGCGGAACCAGGAAGCGTGAGAGCATGCAGGTCGTTTCAAGCGGCGGACATGACACCCGCGCCCTGGCGGCCCCGTCTCACCTCGTGACGGCTGCTGGTAATGTTCTTGTTGTTGTGGGTGGTGGTGCTGGTGGTGGTGGTGGTGCTGGTGCTGCGCCTGCGCGCCCGGCAGCTCGTCCAGTACCGGCAGGCCGTGGCTGGTGGTGGCCCCACTACTGTCCATCAGCAGCGAGGGCGCCGCCTCCCACATGCCCAGGCCCAGGCCCAGGCCCAGGCCCGCAGCCCCAGACTGCAGGTGGGGGTGGGGGTGGGGTGGGGGTGGGGGTGGGGTGGGGGTGGGGGTGGGGGTGGGGGTGGGGGTGCAGGTGGGGGTGGGGGTGGGGGTGGGGGTGGGGGTGCAGGTGGGGGTGCAGGTGGGGGTGGGGGTGGGGGGTGGGGGTGGGGGTGCAGGTGGGGGTGGGGGTGGGGGTGGGGGTGGGGGTGCAGGTGGGGGTGGGGGTGGGGGTGGGGTGGGGGTGGGGGTTCAGGTGGGGGTGGGGGTGCAGGTGGGGGTGGGGGTGGGGGTGGGGGTGGGGGTGGGGGTGGGGGTGGGGGTGGGGGTGGGGGTGGGGGTGGGGGTGGGGGTGGGGGTGGGGGTGGGGGTGGGGGTGGGGGTGGGGGTGGGGGTACAGCGGGCCCACCATCATCATGCCAGTGGCGGGCCCCGACCCCAGTGCCCGGCTGCTGCCACCCACCCCCAGCACAGCCGCCGTGCCACCGCCGCCGCCGCCGCCGCCGCCCAACGCCTCGTGGAAGCCGCCGGCGGGCTGCGACAGCAGCGTGCTGTGCGTGCCGCCGCCGGCACCGCTGTTGTTGTTGTTGTTGCCAAAGCCTAGCAGCGACGACATGTGGGCGCCCAGCGCGCTGCGGACCACCGGCCGCGCGCCGCCCGACCCCACACCGCCCGATGCAGCAGTGCTGCTGTGCGGGTGCGGGTGGTGCAGGTGGTGCAGCGCACTTGGCGACAGGCCTGCCGAGCCGGCAGCAGCAGCCGCTGCCGCAGTGGCAGACAGCGGCAGCGGCAGCTGCTGATGGGCTGCTGCTGGCGGCTGCACTGCCGCCCCTGCCGCCCCTGCCGCCGCCGCCGCCGCCGCCACTGGGTTGTTGACGCCCATGCGAATGGACGACAGCGCCCGGGATCCCTCTGGGCCCGTGCCCACTGTGCCCAGGGTTGTGGTGCTGCCGCCGGTTGCGGGTCCGGGGCCGGCGCCTGCCATGGCTTGGGGAGCCTGCAGCATCTGAGTGCTCAGGGACTCCCACTCCGCCCGCAGCCGGCCCGCCAGGAGTCGCCGCACCACCGGCAGCACCAGCTCGGACACCGTCTGCAGCTCCGCAGCCGCCGTCTGATGGACGCGCACCACACAGCAGCGCGAATGAGCGAGCGGACGGGTGGGGTGAGGCGGGGGTGCGGACAGGCGTGGATCACACACACGCAGACAGGTTGACACGGCGGCACGGCGGCACCTCATATGTTCCAGCACGCGCCCCAAGCCATCCACTCGCCCACTACCCCATCCACTCACTCACCTGCAATAGCCCCAGCGGCAGGCAGTCGGCGGCGGCCAGGTACAGACCCAGCTGCACAGCCCCGGTCCCGGCCCCGGCCGCGGCCCAAGCCCCAGGCAGTGAGGGGCTCTTGGCGGCCGTCACATACGAGGGCTGCTGCTGCTGCTGCTGCTGCTGCTGCTGCTTCTGCTGTGCCAGGGTTTGCTGCTGCTGCGGGTGCTGCTGCACGTACATGTGGTGGCGCGCACTGGGCGACATCGGGGCTTCCCGGCCGGTGGGAGTGCCTTGCTCCACGCCAGCCGTCATGGCGGGGAGCGCCAGCGAGCCGGAGTCGACGTGGCCGGTCCTGGCCATGAGCTGCCCCCCCTGCTGTTGCTGTTGCTGTTGCTGTTGCGGGCCTGCGCCTCCGGGCCCCAAGACGGCAGCTTTCTGTGCCGCGGGGGCCACACGGGGCATCTGGCTTGACCGACTGGCCCCACCGCCGCCACCCACTGCTGCCTCATGGGATGTCAGCGAGGGCTGCGCGCCGCTGTGTGGCGGCAGCTGCTGCAGCGACTGCTGTTGCGGCTCCAGGCACAGGCACAGCGAGCCCACGGGCGAGGGCCGCTGCGGCGCCACGCCCGCCGCCAGCCCGCCCGCCGTCGCCAGTCGGCCGATGAGCTGCACGTCGCCATAGCCGCCCGGGGCAGGGTGGGGGTAGGCGCCGTCCTGCATCAGCAGCAGGGCGGAGGAGGCGTCCTGCAGCACGGTGACGGTGCTGCTGCTGGCGGCAGCGCGTGCAGCAGCAGCGGCTGCGGCTGCGGCGGCAGCGGCAGCGGCAGCGGCAGCGGCAGCGGCAGCGGCAGCGGCAGCGGCAGCGGCAGCGGCAGCGGCAGCGGCAGCGGCAGCGGGAGGGGTCCGGGTGTTGGAGGCGGCGCCCCCGGGGTTTGGCGCAGTGTTGGCGGGCAAGTCGCCGGGTAGCCTCTGAGCCGCTTGGTTGAGTGCCGACGGGCTGTTGCGTACAGGGTTCGTTGGGAACGGCAGGGCCGCCTGACCCAGTAGCTGCGCTGAGGAAGCAGTGTCGGCACGCGGGGTGGTGAAGGGTGACTGCAGCGGGTCAGTAGCGGCGGCGTGCACCGCTTCGGCAGAGGGCGCCGCACCGTCCGGCTGCGTGGAGGGCCGCGGCGCAGGGGACCCGCCCAGCCCTGGCCCAGGCCCCGGCGCCGGCCCCGTGCTGACCCGCAACCAAAAGGCTGGCATGGTCGCTGCAGCCGCCTGCTGCTCCTCCGCCTGCTGCTGCTGCTGCTGCTGCTCCTTCGCCTGCTGCTGCTGCTGCTGCTGCTGCTGCTGCTGCTGCTCCTCCGCCTGCTGCTGCTGCTGCTGCTGCTGCTGCTGCTGCTGCTGCCGGGTGAGGGCCTCACGCAACAGGGTGTGCGGCAGCGCCACAGACGTGGCCCTCACGGCCAGGGCCTCGGCGGCGGTCCCCAGTGCCGAGTAGCCGGCAAAGGTACTACCCGGCGTGCCGGCCCCGGCCCCAGCAGCGCTGTTGGTGCGGCCGCCGTACCCACTGGCGCCGCCCCAGCACTGCGCAGCCGACTCCATCGAGCCGCTGGCATGGACCTGCCCCTGCCCCTGCCCCTGCCCCTGCGGCGCCTGGTTGCGCAGCGCAAACAAGGTGGCAGGTCCGCCAACATGGCCGCCCGCGGCCCCCGCCTGGTTGCCTCCAGCTCCCGCCGCCGCCGCCACCGTCGCACTGCCGAGCGGCACCGCCACCAGCACAGGGAACAGCTCCAGCCCGCCGGTGCGGCCGCGCATGAGGTCGCGCACCGCCACCAGCGCCGCGCCGAACAGCTGCTGCACACTGGACGCGCGGGGCAGCGGCACCAGCGCATCGGCCGCCTGCATGCAAGAGGCAGGGGAGGGGAGGTTGAGGCGGCGCGGAGCAGTGCCGGCAGTGCGGCACAGCAGGTTGGCTGTCTGTCCGACATGGCGGGTGGCAGTTCACGTAGCGGAAGCAGTGACTTCAGGGTGCGCCCGGCGCACCGCCGCCAGTGTGGCCGCACCTGCACCCAGGCTCTGTCCTGCTGCGGCGATGCAAACAGCCCCGTCAGCACCAGGCGGGCCAGTCGCTGCAGGGCCGCGATGTCGCCAGGACCCAGCAGCCGAGGCGGCGGAGGCCAGCCCGGCTGCGGCGGCGGGCCGGCGGATGCGGCCCAGCCCAGCATCAGGGCCCCGACCAACCGACCTCGAAGGACGCACGGTAGCGCCAGCAGATCCCCGCGGTGGATGCACACCGGCGCCAGCGCCTCGGCCTCCGCGGTCGAGTCCGCTGCTGCGGGTCCCACCGAGCCCCGGCTCGGAGCCATGAGCGCCAATGGCCTCGCCGCGCCCTACAGGAGGAACGGCGACAGACGATGCGACGTGTATCACTGATGAGGCTCCGCACACATGTTTCGCCAAGTATGTTGACTCGGATGAGGGCGCGACAGGTCATGCCGTGTGGTCCTGGCCGTGGGGCCGCACCTACCTGCACACTCAGCAGCACGGGCACGCCGCTGGGCGCGGCGGTCTGAGTGAGGCTGGCGAACAGCGAGCCCGAGTCCTGCAGCTCCTCCTGCGCCTGGTAGGAGTAGGGTGCAGGGGGCTGGGCGGGCTGCCGGGGCCCCAGGTTGGGCATCGCTGGCGTCCAGGGCTCGAGGGAGGCCCAGCCGGTGCCCCCCGCGCCGCTGGGCCCGCTGCTGATGAGCCATGCATAGCCCCCGCTGGAAAAGATGGCGAGGCTGCAGTGGGTCAGCGGGTCAGAGCGGGAAGAACGTGGCGCGTGAGAAGGGGCGCAGGGGCCAGCTAGCAGGGGCCAGCTAGCATCCCTGCCAGCTAGCGAACAGTGAGAACCAACGCGAGGCTGTGCACGCGCGGCGCGGTGCCGCGGGCTGTGCTGGCCAAAACCACTTATCAAAAAACGCCCATGTCAATTCGGTATCAACACAAGATGCTCATGTGGAGCAATCCTATCCTTCCCCCCCGCTGTGGGACTCTGCGGCACAATAGGAACTGACCGCCATTTCCCAGACTCACTGCGACTGCTCGGCCCCAAGCCGTGCGCTTATAGTGTGTAAAAGATGACTTGTAGCTCTGGCACTGTTGTTATCATCAGCGGGCCAGAGGTCTCCTTCAGCCAGTGCGGCAGCGTTCTGCGGGAGTCGAGTACACATTGTTCAACCTCAACTTATTTACCACCTTAACACGTCTGCCTTTACCTCAGCAAGTCCATCATAGCTCCACTGCGCTGATGGCGCCCAAATGGCGCCCAAATGGACGCATGGCCCGGCGCCTGCTGGAACAGGCACCGACACAGAAGCTTCTGCCTCCACATCTGCACATCCCTTCAGGCCCCGGAAACACCGGCGGATAAACATGGCCGCGAGCAATCGACTGCTGTGGAAGTTGACAACGTTCCATTCCCTGGGCCCGTCTGCGTCAGGTAGGCATTTATTAAAATGACAGCGAACGTAGGTATATGTTAGCTGTGTGGCTGCTTCAGCTCCGCCCAGCTGGCCGTATTGCCGCAGGGGGTTTATTAAGTTGGCACAGTTCCTGTATTACTTACGTGAGGACACAATGTGAAACGTGAAACATATATTCTTTCGTCCTTAGTCAACGCGACACGACATTACAAACTGAGCTCGGTAGTTGGCCATCAGTGTGCGAGCCATGGTGCAGCGCACCTGGCGACATACTAGTCGTCGAACTTGATGTCGCATACGGTCTCCGTGCATGGCAGGCTGGCCATTGCCTACGGCTCTCGGCCCTCGCAACGCGGGTGGTAACCACCGGCGTGTTTGGGGATCATGCATGTAGGTGTGGAGTGTGGGTCTGCTGCGCGTGTGACAATACAACGCGTCAACGCCGATGCAGCGCGCGGCGGCTGCCGCTCTCGGGGTTACTCAACACCCCACGACGTCGCACCTTTCTGCCATACGAGCGGCACCGCCAACACTTCGCCACAAGTTTGCGCGCCTCCATGGCCATCGGCAAAGGTGTCATGACGGGCCCTCCATAGTCACTGTCAAGCCAGTGCGGCAATCATCGCCGCACCTTGATTCGCACCTCCCCCGATTCGCACCCATCCATGCGCAATAGTTAAGCACATGCAACGCAGTGGAGTTAGCTCGCTAGCAAGCAAGGACACCTGCTTTCAGGCTACGCATCCCAACTCAAGGAACCTGCGCGATGACTCCATCGACACTGGCGCAGCCCAACAGCCCAAGCCGCGGCGCATCCACCGCTGTCCCCTCCCCTGCCCCTCCTCCAGTGCAGTTGGTTCATAACGGGAGTGGTTTGCACCATGTACTCCCTGCCCCACCGCCTCGCCCAGCAGCCGATGTGGGCTTTTGCTGTCCTCACACGGGCGGCGGGGGCGGCTCCATGTAGAGCCACACCGGGGCGCGCACTGCGGCCGCGACCGCCGCCTCCCTGTCCGGCAGCCCCAGGGCGGCCTGCAGCGCGGCCAGGCGGCGCTCCAGGGTGGGCAGGTCCGCCAGCAGCAGCGCCGGCCGCTGAAGCGCCAGGTCCAGCGCGGTGGGGGCGGTGGGGGCGGTGGGGCTGGGTGCCGCAACCGCCCGGCCAGTGCCTACCCCTGCGCCTGCGCCTGGCTCACGACCCCTGCCTGCTGGCGCTGTGTCCGACCCCTGCCCCTGCCCCTGCCCGCCTGCCGCACCCGCCTGCCGCAGCACCTGCAGCTGCAGCAGCCCCGCCAGACCCCGCAGCCGCGCCACAAGCACCGCCGAGTCGTGCGCCAGCAGCTGCGGCTGGGACGACAGCAACCGTTCCACAGCACGCTCAAGCTCCTCATGCAGCTCCGGATGCAGGGCCAGGTCCTCGCCCTGCCCTGGCTGCTGCAATTCCGCACCAGAGGACGGCGGCGCTGACGGCGCGCCGCCCGACGCAGCCGTCGCCTGGTCCCTCGCGCCCGCCACCAGAGCAGCCGTGAAGTCACGGATCCACTCGCCCAGCGCCGGCACACTCAGCCGCGCCCCCAGCCGCGAGCGCAGGGCCTCCGCGGGGGAGCCAGGTGAGGGCGGCGGCAGGCGCGCCACGAACTGCGCGACGCAGGCGGTGGCAGTGATTGCCGTCACAGCCACGCGAGCACCTTGCCATTGGAAGTTGCTGTCCGCCACATGCACCCACCTATCTGGACACCCCTAGCTGCTCTGCCCATCTGGGAGAAATAGAGCGCAAACACCGGGAGCTGTTGCTGCTGGCGCCCATACACCCCCCCCCCCCACCACACACACACACACTACCGTCACACACCTGGACGAGCGTTTGCGCAAGCGCGGCGTGCCTTTGCGCCCGTACTGCGGCCGGAGACACTGCTGGTAGGCTGGTGGCGCGCATAAGGGGGGGCGGGCGTTCAGCGTCTTGCATTGAAGGAGCGTCAGCACTGTCCAGGCAGGATGGGCGGGGGCATACACTGGCCGGTCCGGCACGTACGGTCTTCTGCCCGCTTCCGCAGGTATCCTGCAGCGCCATGACCGCCCCCCCGCCTGCATGCAATCACCTGGATGATGCCGCGGCTGGCGCAGGCCCGAGTGAGTCGCCAGTGATGTTCAGGTAGTGGCGGGAGGACAGTGGAGGCAGCGGTGGGGGTTGCGTTCTGTCAGGCTCGCCAGCTGCGCCACCGTTGCTGCTGCGGTCTCGTTCAGAGCAACATGTAATAAGCTTTCGAGCTCCAGAATTGAGTTTAGAAGCTGGTAATTCATGAAAAGGAATAATGGGGCGGCGTCTCGAGTCTGCGCTCGAGCCTTGCCGCCAATAAGCTCCTGGCTTGCTTTGCAACATAATATTGGTATAAAGTCGTTTGATGGTAAAAATAATTATTATTTGAATGCATCCACTGTGGTGAGCTATTTCGTCCAACCTGCATCATCCCTACCGAGCTCTGTACCGAGCTGGTCTCTTGGCTGGCCCCCCACCCCTGTCCCCCCACTGACGCACACAGCTGCACACAGAGCCGAAACTGATCCGCCGCCCTGCTCATGCTGCCGCCCGTGCTGTCAGGTGCGGAGTCCCGCTACATTGGCGCCCCGGGAGTGAAGTAGGCGCACGACGAGTTGGCGAATCTACGCTGGTCCCCCGGGTCCCCGACCCCGTCCTAAGACAAGAGCTCTGTGACGGCGACGTGAGACATTCACCCCAGCGACATGGGCAGGGAACTTTCAGAAATGACCGACTATTACACAAGAAATGACATGATTTGCCCCGGGGGCCGGCCAAGGGGCCGGCAGGTGTAAAACCTTACGACCATGCAGACCATGCTCCTGCTTTCCCACTACTCCAGACTCCAGACACTCGTTGCATTTCAGCCGGCTGACACGAGCCTGCCTGCGGGGCCGAGTCCCTACGTAAGTCTGCATGCGCTGGTTGCACCCACGTACTGCGGTACTGCAGCACGCCGCTGCCTAGTACGCGCACACCGTCACACAGGAGCGCCTGGACCATTGCAGTGGTCGCGGTTCATCGTCGTCAGCCCTCGCACGCCGCCTCCTCAGCCGCGAGCCCGCCTCCCCCCTCGGCGGTGCTTCTGCGGCGCCATGCTCACCCCCGCCTCGGGCCCCGCCTCCACCACCACAGAGCCATCCCCAAACAGCAGGCCCCTACCCCCTCCGCGCTGCGGCTGGAATGACACGCGCTCCTGCCCTGCAGCACCCAGCTCCTCAGAACCCGCTGCCGACTCGCGACTGGTCTCCGAGCCTCCCGGGCGCCTGCGTGATCCCTTCTCGGCACCTGCTGCTGAGGGCTGCAGCGGCTGTAGCGCCAAGTCAAAGACAGCCTGTAAAGGGCAGCGGCGTATGCGATGCGGGGATGAGTGTCGCAGCGTACATACATGGGCCCAGTATGTGGAAGCCACGGCCCAAAAGGGCCCTGGCGCACAGCCCACAGCAGCACCACTGCAATCTGAACCGGCAGGGGCCCCACAGCTCTGGCACCTCTGGGCCTGGCAGTGGTGACCGCCGCTTAGCTACGTGGCACTGCTGCCACCCACCCACCCGCCCGCCCACCCACCCACCTGCCAGGCCTCCGCGTCGTGGCGCCTGTCCACCACCACTGCAGCGCCGCCAGCTCCACCGCCGCCGCCGCTGTTGAGGCTGGCGTTGATGCCCACGCGGCCACCTGATGCAGCGAGTACGGCCGCAGCGCCGCCGCCAGCGGCGCCAACCTCATCCGACACAGCCAGTGCCGGGCCGCCAGCGCCGCCGTGCAGGGCCGCAGCAGGCCCCTGGCGCCGCTCAGTCCGGGGCAGGGGCGGCAGGAACACGCCGAACACGCCCTCCGCCGCCGAGCCGCTGTCGCTGCCAACACCCAGCCCAAGCTTGGTGGTGCTGCGGCTGGCGCTGGTGGGCCCCTGCTGCTTGACGGCTGCGCTGTTTGCAGCTGCTGCCCCGCCCGCCTCCACCTCCTCCTTCACCTCCTCCTGCGCGTCCCCCGCCAGCAGGTCGCCGCTCAGCTCCAGCACCTGCCGCGACCGGCCCCGCCGGGGAGCGGGAGACGAGCCCTCTACTCCGCCACCGGCCGCCTGCTGCCGTGCGCCCCCACGCGGACGCACTGTTATCCCGTCGCTCCGCCTTCCGCCACCCTGCACAGCGCCCCGCCCCTCCGCCCCCTCCGCCGCCGCCTTCGCAGCCGCCTGCACCGCCAGCCGCTGCAGCCAGGCCGGCACCTGGCCGCCGGGGGCGGAGCGCAGGCAGTCCACCAGCCACGCCGCCGCCTGGGGCCGGTCGCGCGGCGTGAACAGGGTGGTGGCCAGTCCGGGCCTGCCGCCGCGGCCGGTGCGGCCCACCTGGTGTACGTAGCCGGACAGCGACAGCGGCACGTCGTAGTTGATGACGTGGCCCACGTCCGGGAAGTTGAGGCCGCGCGAGGCCAGCCCCGTGGCCACCAGCACGCTGGTGACGCCGAAGCGGAAGCACTGCAGCGCCTCGTCTCGCTGGTCCTGCAGGGGTGTTGGGGTGTGAGGGGGTGTTTGGGTGTGAAGGGGTGTTGGGGTGTGAGGGGGCGCGGGTGCGGGCATCTGTGTAACTGCGGGCGCAGGCGCAGGCGCACGAAGGCTGGAAGCGCTTGGGTCCCGGGTCGCGGCACTACACCCGGGCCAGTGCATGACCAGCTCGTCCGCAACCAACCACCGCATCCCCCGCCTACATTTGTCACTCCTGCCTGCGCCTCACTCCCTAGTTTGGTTTTCGGTCTAGAATGGGCTGGTATTTACACCCGCCCCACACACACCTGTGTCAGGTCCCGGTGCATGAGCGCCACACTGACGCCGCGCGCCGCCAGCTGCCGCGCCACCTCCTCCGCCCGCTGCAGGCTGCGCGTGAACACCACCGCCGGCCCGCCGCCCGCCGCGTCCGCGCCCGCGGCCACGCCCTCGTTGGTCACGGGCGCCAGCAGCTGCAGCAGGCGGGCGGCCTTGAGCGCGTCCAGCTCCGCCTCCGGGTCCGCGGACCCCCGCCCGCCGCCGCCGCCGCCGCCAATCAGCTCCACCACCTGCCGCACCACGGGGCTCACCAGGCCGCCGCTGCTGCTGGCGGGCGCGCCGTCCAGCCGCTCGCCCAGGCGGTGCTCGCCCACACACACGCACACCGCGTCCCGCAGCAGCCCCTCCAGCGCCGCCCGCCCGCCCTGCTCCTCGCTGGGCAGCGCCGCGCACGTGAGCACCGTCTGGCGCGCCGTGGGCAGGTCCTTGTGGCTCAACTGGCAGTAGGGGCCGTGGCCGAGGGGGTACACACACGTGGGGCGGGGGTGGGGGCAAGGTCGGGGCTGCGCGGGCTGGGTGCCGGGCACGCAAGTGCACCCGCCCAAGCTAACAACCCACACCTGGCGCCCACATCACGGTATGCCCCCCCCCCACCCATTATCACACGCATGCATGTCTTCCCCATACGCCTCCACCGCACATGCACATGCACGCACACCCGTAGCCCTGCGAGCGCCCTGCGGCCTTCACCCGGCGGCCTGCGGCCTGCGGCCCATTCACGCACTGCCTCACTGCCGCACTGCCCCTCTCACTCACCAGCACCCGCAGGTCGGGCCACAGCCCCAGGTCCAGCAGGCGGTCCGCCTCGTCCAGCACCAGGCAGCTCAGCCGCCCCAGCCGCACCGCCCGCCGCTCCACCAGCTGCGCCAGGCGGCCGGGCGTGGCGATCAGCAGGTCCACGCCGCCGCCACTGCGCCGCTGCCTGGGAGGGGCGGGGCGGGGTGGGGTTGGGGCGGGGCCGGCATGATAATAAGTCCATCGGAAAGGAGTTCTTCACGCATGCCCCCCCCCCCCCCACACACACACATACACATACAACTGCTCGCTGCCTCCCACCCCCGACACTCACTTTCCGCGCACCGCCAGCACCTGCTCCGCCACCGACACGCCGCCGTGCACCGCCAGCGCCTTGAGGTGGCTGCCGCGCAGCAGCAGCTGGGCGTCGGCGTACACCTGGTGGTGGGGGTGGGTAGTGGTGGGGGTGGGGGTGGTGGGGGTGGTGGTGGGGGTGGTGGTGGTGGCGAGGCGCCGGGCAGCGGATGAGGGCAGCGCATACGTACATGGGGGGACAGGGGCGGGTTCGTGGCCTGTCTCGCGACAGGCCACGAACATACATGCGCAACAAAGAGGCAGGCCGCAGGGGCAGGCCAGGCAAGACTGATGTGGCTGTGCGGTGCTACCTCAGCGCCCCTGCTCCACGCCTGCCGCGCCCTCCGCCGCCCCGCCCGCCCGGCCCTCCAGCCCGCACCTGCGACACCCCCCTCCCTTGGGTTTGGTTTAGTTTGGGCTGGTAACCACAACCCCCCTCCCGGCCCTCACTCCCTCAGTCCCCCAGTCCCTCAGTCCCTCCCGGCCCTCACCTGCTCCGCCAGCTCGCGTGTGGGCACCAGCACCAGAGCGTCTGGGCTGGCGCTGTTCTTGGTGCCGGGCCGCGGCCGCCCGCTCATCAGCTGCGCCAGGCAGGGCAGCAGGTAGCTCAGCGTCTTGCCGCTGCCGGTCACGGACACGGCCAGCACGTCACGGCCTGCGGGCGGCGGGAGGTGGATCGGGGCGGTCGGGGCGGTCGGGGCGGGTGAAACGGATTACAGATTCCGCTGCCAAGTTGAAGTTGAACGGCTCGGTCGGCACGTCGCAACCACCGGCACTACTTTGGCTGGCTACCCGTGCGGCCCGGCCCCGGCCCCGGCCCCGGCCCCGGCCCCGGCCCCGGCCCCGGCCCCGGCCCCGGCCCCGGCCCCGGCCCTGGCCCCGGCCCCGGCCCCGGCCCCGGCCCCGGCCCCGGCCCCGGCCCCGGCCCCGGCCCCAGCCCCGGCCCCGGCCCCAGCCCCAGCCCCGGCCTCACCCTCCATCATGGCGGGCAGCACGTGCGCCTGCACGGGTGTGGGTCGGGCCAGGCGGTAGGCGGCGGCGGCGTTGCGCAGCAGCAGCGGCGCCACCTTGTACCGTGCGTCCGGGCCCGCCAGCTGGTTGTAGGAGGTCAGCGGCGCGGGCGGGTCGCGGCCGGCGACCGTCACCTGCAGCCCGTCGTACGCCGCAGATACCTGCTCGTCCACGTCGCTGAACACAGGCACCGCGCGGCGCCGGGGAGCCGGTGGCGGCTGCCGCGGCCGCTCTGGCTGGGCGGCCCCGGAGCTGCTGGGGCTCCCCCAGGTGCCGCCCTCCACTCCGCGGTGCCCGCTGGCTTCCGCCCCAGCCCCAGTGCCAAGCTGTGCCGCCCGCTGGGCGCCGTCGCTGTCAGATGGATTCAACACAAGGTCCAAGCCCGGCAGCGGTGCAGGCGCCTGCGCGGGCGCCACGCCGCCGCCCCTTTGCTCACCCGGCACCGGCAGCAGGGGCGGCACGTGCCGGCGGCGGCCGGCCGCTGAGGCTACCGGGCGGGGACGCTCAGCCAGCGAAGGGTTCTGCCGCCCGCTGTTCACCGACTGCTCACCGCCACTGCTGTCGTGCGCAGACGCCAGCGCCGCTAGCACCGGCCCACCCCTACCGGGGCCTGACATCCGCAACGCTGCGCTGTGCCCGCCCGCGGAGGGCATCACCCGACGCCAGGAGGCAGACCGCACAGCATCCATGTGTGGGGTACCTGCTGGTGATGGTGGTGCCCGTACGGACATACCCATTGCACCGCCGCCCCAGCGGGTGTCCACGCTGCTGGCCGCAGCGGTGCCGCCGACTCAGTGCGGCAGGTGGCAAGCTGGCTTTGAGCCCAGAAGGGAGCCCCAAAACGTCACAGGCCGTCTATACAGCTCAGGCGCGATGCCCCGGGTGCTTGAAGCCCTGGCTGCTGCGGCAGGCGGATGCAGCGATGGCGCAAAATCAGCCTTTAGCCTTTTAGCGGCCGGCGCAGGGTGGCCCACATCCTCCAGCCAGATGCAACTGAGTATTATATTGATGAAGTTAGAATTGGACAAGGGCCGTGGCTCCCGATTCTCGCCGGTGTGCGCAACCAATAATATAGACGGAGCGTTTGCAGTCTAGGGGGCGCCCTTCAATCATACATTCAGATTATGGCACGAAATAAGACCTCAATAATATATGCTGCAGTTCTGGCGACCCTCAAGACCCGAACGAATTTGGGATTGGGCCGGCGACTTGTCGAGACTGTCCCAACGCACAATCATGCACTATGCAAGTTATAGTTACATTAGTGTAGTTATCAGCATAATAATAGCGTCGACAACCTCGCTTACGTTCGACAGTTCGTGCGCAAGGGAACCCTGCCTCTCGTTCCGCCCGGGCCCTAGGCCCTGGGGACATCAGCACTAGCAAAATGACAGGCCATGAAAACCCCTTTGAGCACCTGGACAAGCACATAGAACAGCTGCTCCGCTGCGAGCCGCTGCCCGAGGCGGACGTGAAGGCGCTTTGCGAGAAAGCTAAAGAGATCCTAGCGGAGGAGTCCAATGTGCAGCCTGTGCGATGCCCGGTGACTGTCTGTGAGTGCACAGGGCGCGCTTGGCGGGCATCCTCGGGCGTGTTGTCTGCATGGCTGCCTGGAATGGGTTATTAGGTGCTGCAGAAGCAGCTATTACAAAAATGCGGAACCGTGGTCCCGGTGCGGTCTAGCCTCGATCGGCTTGGTGCGGACATGCTGCTGGCGCATTGGCGTGCAGGTGGAGACATCCATGGTCAATTTAACGACTTGCTGGAGCTGTTCCGCATCGGCGGCGACAGCCCTAACACGGTGAGCCGCGTGGCGGGGGCTGGAAGGCCGGGGGGCATCTCTAGTCGACTACCTGGCACTCGTCCTGACCCTGGCCTCGTTCTGACCCTGAGCCTCACCCGCCACCGCACCGGCCGCCGCAGAACTACCTGTTCATGGGCGACTACGTGGACCGAGGTGAGGGAGTAAATGGACTGGCGGAGGGCGGGGGAGGGGGGGCCGCGGCAGGGGGCTCTGGGTTAGGGGCGTGGGGCTGTTGAGACGAGGCAAGGACGGTGGTGCGGGGTGCACGCGGCTGGGTGTGGGGCCCGGGGGTGGCGGTAGCCTTGTGTAGGGTTAGCGTAAGAGCGTGAGAACAGGTCTACCTCGTTATCGAATGCGTGCGGCGGCTCTGGCGCAGCGGTCCGTCCACTGCACGTGAAACAACGGTAGCATGGCGCCACGCCGGCCGACTCCTGATTGACACGTGGACCGGCTGTTCGTGTGGCTGTGCTACTGCTGCAGGCTATCACAGCGTGGAGACGGTGTCATTGCTAGTGGCGCTAAAAGTCCGCTTCCGGGACCGCATCACTATCTTGCGAGGAAACCATGAAAGCCGGCAAATCACGCAAGTGTAGGTCGGGCAGTGCACGTGCACAAGCACTGGCTGTGCTGCGCTGTTCTGGATCATGTCCGTAGTCCGTCGGGATGGCGCCATCTTTGTCATCATGATGTCCGTGTGCACATGACGCGTGTGTTCGCACAGGTACGGCTTCTATGACGAGTGCCTGCGCAAGTACGGCAGCGCTGACGTGTGGAAGGCCTTCACGGACCTCTTCGACTACCTGCCGCTCACCGGGCTGGTGGAGAACAAGGCAGGGCGGGCTATGGAGGGGCGGGGTGGGGGTGGCTTGGCAGCTGCGGGCACCGGGAGGTTTAATGCAAAGCGCCGGCAGTGGGGCGGTGTTGCCAATAGCCGGCAGTCAGCCCATCTGCCAACGCTCGAATAAGGTGCGGTTTGCGGCCATGTGCAGCGCTGTCGTGCTTCCTTGTCAGTCCTACCTCGTCCCGCCGCCGCTGCTTCCCCCCTCAAAGATCTTCTGCCTGCACGGCGGGTTGTCGCCCACGCTGGAGGCGCTGGACCACATCCGCGCGCTGGACCGCATCCAGGAGGTGCGCAGGCGCAGGCGCAGGCGCAGACACAAGCATGTGCGGGCTACTGGGTCGGGTGGGCACTGATTCCATCATTCCATGCCTCTGTGGGCGTAATGGGCTGTCAGCTGTGGGCGCGGTGGTTGCCAGGGCCACAAAACAGCATCACAGGGCACTCATGTGCCAGAGTTTGAGGCTTTGGGCGCAGGACACACCGGGATATGTTGGGGGCTTCAGACAGAGGCTGGGCATGGAGCTCAACGCATATCGCGCACGTCAGCAAGACCATTCAGCTGCATTGGCCTTGTGCTTGCCTTTGATCCGATCGACCTGCCCAGCGGCGCATGAAACGCAGCGGCACGCATGTAGCACATCCTGACATCCTTTGTCCAGGTGCGTGCGCACAACCTCAGCCGGCGCTCTTCTGCGTTCGCCACTCCGCCGCTCTTCTTTCTGCAGGTGCCTCACGAGGGCCCCATGTGCGACCTGCTGTGGTCCGACCCGGACGACCGTGGCGGCTGGGGCATCTCGCCGCGCGGTGCCGGCTACACCTTCGGCGCCGACATCAGCGCCGCCTACAACCACTCCAACGGGCTGGACCTCATCTCGCGCGCGCACCAGCTGGTGATGGAGGGCTACAACTGGAGCCACGAGCAGGCGGTGGTCACCATCTTCTCAGCGCCCAACTACTGCTACCGCTGCGGTGAGGAGGCGCTGCAGGCCGGGGCAGCAGCAGCGGGGAGGACGGGTGGGCAGCTGTTGGGAGGAATTGGTATGGACCAGGCGACGCCGGCGTGCCGGTGCAGCACCTCAACCTCCCTGTATCGCATGCCTGCGTCTGGCGCAACCGGTATCCCACACCATTTGCACGGACCTGCTGCCATCCAGGCAACCTAGCGGCCATCATGGAGGTCAGTGACGACATGAGCCGGACCTTCCAGAAGTTTGAGCCAGCGCCGCGACGAGGAGAGCCTGAGGTGGGTGACACGCGCGCGCATGGTGCACTTGCGCTGGGGCCTGGTGTGTCTGTGGTGCGACAGATGTGTAGATGCATTACGAAGAGAAACTGAACCCTGTGATACTTTTGTTGGTCATGCAGACTTCTTTCCGCGCGGGCGGCACGACGCCTGACTATTTCTTGGTGAGTAGGCAGCGGCTGTCAGACGGGAATGGTGGAGTGCCTATGAGACTGCCATACTGCTGCGGCTTGTCTCATCTATTTCGCCTGTGCCCGCCCGCAGTAACAATGGCTGCTTGGACAGCAACGCGGTGGAGTTAGTCGTCGCCGTCAAGGAAGGAGCCGGCCACGGAGCTGGCGGCAGTGCTGCATGTGCAGAATGCATCGATGCTTGCTAGTGCAGGGTTGCAATGATAGGGCACACACAACGATGGTTCGCGGCGCGCTGAGTGGGGTCGAGTTCTTCGGCGCAGGGTGCTCAAGTGAGGATGATGTCATCATGCTGCCGCGGGCAGGTCATCACGGGTGTGGTCGATGCCAGTGTTCCGCGGGGTCCACTTTTGCGGTGGAATGAAGGTGTTGCATCAAAAAGGCCAGCCCGATGTGAGTTGAGGGGTTGTGAAGCTGCACCTTCTGGACTGAGTCGCGCCGATGAGGTTGGGCTGAGGAGGTAAGACTACCAGGACGCCCGAAGTGGCGCTGGCCCAGTACCCAGTGCAAAGCACTGCAGGCTGTATCCGCCTCCATGTCCCTGAACCCTTTCGCCTACACTACACAGAGTCCTGTTAACTGTGGGGCATGGAACTCGGCAGTCTCAGTCTCAGTCTCAGTCAGCTCGTGGCTCATGGCCGGGTCATAGCACAGCGAGGTCGCCGCGAGCTGCGCCACGCAAGGTGCCATTGTATATTGTATACTGTATAAAAAATTTAATTTAAAACTATAGTCAGGCTAATGCATGCTTGTTCTACTTCTGAAGACGTGAAGACTGCGGTTGGTGATGGGCACATGGGACACCGGCACGCTCCTGACACGGTCCCCCCCCAGACCCCCCATCTTAGATATGTGAGACCATGCGCATTCCAAGAGGGTTTACCCTGAAAATCGTAGGGCACGGGCTTGGCATACTCATGATCACGTGCACCGAATTTTGGAGTAAACCCTCTTGGAATGCGGACTGTACGGCATGGGGCGCCGACCCTAGTATTGCCTATATTTCCCCGCATATGCACCACCCTTCAAGACAACCTGCCTGCCCCCCCCGCCTAATTACGTCAAGGAAGGTCCCTTAATGTCATAAGCGTGGTGGGGAGGGGTGTAAGAAGGTGTAGGTGAAGGTGGGAAGGGGGTCTTCTGCTCCCGCTTTGGGGCGACCGAGGGCGACTAGGGCGTGCCCGGTCACAAATCTGAAGACATCGCTCCCAGGCTTCCAACATATTGTACTAAAGCCTAAATTGATGCTGGACTAGACTCTAGGCCTGAAATCGTTAAGAACTCTCCAGCGACATTTCAGGCATTTCGCCTTGTTCTCGTCGCGGGAGCCGCTCTACTAGCCTTCTGCTTATACCAACAGGGTCGTATGTACGCTTTTAGCCGACGGCATTGTTCATGGATCAAGGAAATGGCGTTTTTCAGGAAGTTTAGTACCAAATGTCCGGGGCACCGAGCAAGCCTTTCACGGGCCGGAAGGCAAATCCCGCGGTGTATTCCATGCATATATCATATACTACGATGATCTGAGACGGTCGGGCCTTGCTCTGTGCGGTTGCGCACGGTGGGCGCAAAAGTTTCATTGTAACCACATCACGTCGCGTATTCAACTTATGCAATTACCATCTACCCATGTTAATGTAACATGAGCTTAGTGCGCAGTGAAGGCCAACATTGCATCTGAACCCACTCCCTTCGAGAGCCGATTCGGCGAGCGGGGACCTGAGAACTCCGGTGCATACGCTTCATTCACATTACAGCCAAACCATTACATCTTATCTACGCCATTATTTGACAAGTGTAGCGCAGCGTTGATACCGTCATCGTTTTTCGAGCATCTACCCTTGCTATTAATCTCTTCCCTTCCAGTAGCAATTTACTCAGGACAGATACAGAGTAGCGGAAATGCTTATAAGGGCAAGCTAGCTCAGGCCGCGTTCTCAGTATACGCATTTGGCGGAATGGCCGACGAGGAGATTCCCGTGGTAAGTATTGTTCGTGCAAAACTTATGTAATGCATGGTCAAATCGCATAAGGGGCCTCGCGTCCGGGCCCAAGTGGGAGTCTGGGGGCTGCCGCTGGAGGCGGTGTGTGTGTGGGGGGGGGGGGCGGCGGCCACCGCAGTCGGCGGGAGGCCGCATTTGGTCGGGCATTGACTATGTGCCATCCTTGCTATGCGATGCGTCAATAAGAGCGCACCTTGGTGCATAATGCATAGCGAGAGAGAAGCCGGCCGGGCACACGTGTCGAAACACGCTAGTTTTGGTAGCGAGGTTGTTTGTGATCGTGTGTGCCGGTCCTCAAGGCCACTCCGGGCGCATCTGTACCTGGAAGTGATTTTGTGGCTGCGCCTCTTCAGAACGAGCTCCTCGTGGATGTGGAGGACGGCATCGTGGTTGGGCTGTACCACTACCTGTGGTTGAAGGATGGAAAGGGCCGGCCTTGCCCGGAGGTCAACATTCCACACACGGTGAGCGCAACAAGACGCCACTACCGCCGCTCCATGCACCCCGCGGCATGTCATGTTCTTACGCGTTATCGTTCGTTTTACATGCCCGTCGACACACATGCCCTTACATCCCCACATCTCACAGATAATCTACGCAAATGGCCGACCTGTGGTGTGGTACTTCACTAGCGGCAAAGACCGCTGCATCAAGCGCAAGCACAAGTCCACAATCAGCAACCCAGCAATTAACGCAGCGTTCGCGCCGTCATCTAAGACCATCACGGAGGGCTACGGCGGCGAGACTAGCCAACACAACAACGCGGGCAGCGGCTGGGGTGGTCTCAACTCCACGGCGCCGGCTGGCACAGCCAGCCAGAAGCCACTGGGGAACGGCAGGGACCGCCCGGCGCTGAGCCAGACGGCAGGGGGCACGGGGGCGGGCAACGGGCGGCCCATGGATGGCAGCAGCACCGGCACGGCCCTAGGCCCGTGGCCGCACCACGGCGTGGTGGGTCGCTTCCAGGGCTCTATGACGCTGCCGCACACCGCAAGCAGCGCCAGCGGCCACAACGCCAGGCCTGGGTCGCCAAGCCGCCGGAAGAAGGGGGTAGGTGCCGGGCACGTGGGCGGACGCCAAGCTGCATAGCAGAGGCTCCTACCACGCCTTCACAGTCTGACCAGGGCGATGTTGGCGCCTGCTCATTGTGCTGACCGCGCCCACACACCGCCACCTGCAGGGGATCACGGTGGAGCTGGTGGACGAGGCCAGGGAGTGGTTCAGCCGGGAAACGCTTCGTGAGGTGGTGCCGCCCGGGGCGGTGGTGGTGCACGGCGTGGCGGCGCTGCACGAGGGCGTGCTGCAGAAGTTCGTGCAGCCGCGGGGGCAGCACTACTTCTTGCTAAGGGCCACTTGGTCCCCCAACGTAAGTGCTGGCAGGGCCGACTGGGGGCAGGTTCGTGGGCGTTGATTCCCGTTTGCTAATGTGAGCAATGTGGCCTGTGCGTTTGAGTCCACGCTGCGCTGCTGTGTGTCGCAGGCGTGTGTGGTGGAGCGGCGCACCGCCAAGTCAAAGATCAACGACCCGCGTGTGCCGCTGTCGGAGCGGCTGGCGGGCTTTGACAGCCCCGTGTGGATGTCTGAGCACACGCTCATCACAGGCACTGTGTTGCAGGGCACCGTGGGCCGCATGTGCGACAACATTGCGGCGCACCTGGCGGACGTGAGCAAGGGCGAGGTGCGGGTGCTGCGCATGGTGCTGTACTTCGCGGTGGACGAGGCCAACCGCATCTGGCTCACGCACGCCAGCACGCTGCGCACACAGCGGCCGCGGGAGGAGGCGGTGCTGGCGGGCCTGGCGCGGGGCAACTCGCAGAGGCAGCACGGCTCGGGCGGCGGGGCGGGGCCGCACCACCACCCACACCACGCCATCCAGCACCAGCACTCGCGGCACCAGCGGGCGCTGGACGTGGGCGGCGGCGCGGGGTCGGAGCCGGAGCCGGGCGCGGGCCTGGACCTGCCCGCGCCCTCGCCCGCCTTCGCCTCCACCCGCCCCGCTGCGGGCGAGGGTGGGGACGAGGACGGCGCCGGCAGCAGCGGGCGCTTCCTGTGTGTGCTAACGGGCGAGATGTACCCGGGCTCGTCGCGCTGCGACGTGACCTACAAGCAGCTGCTGCAGCACTGGTTCAGCCTGGCCTCGCAGCTGCCCAACGAAGGCGACCGGCTCAGAGCCATGGACACCATCCCGTTGGCCATCCGCCGCGCCAACCCCTCGCTCACGCGCGAGTGGTACCTGCGCGTGCGCTCCCAGCCCAACTTCCTGTACCGCACCGCGCCAGTGTGTGCGGAGGCTGCGGGGCAGCTGACGGGCGTGGCGCTGGAGGAGCTGCAGCGCACCATGGCGGGCCGGCCCGGCACCACATCGGCAGCCGTGGCGGCCATGTCGGGGGTGGGGCTGACGCAGGCGGCGTCGGTCAGCGGCGCACAGCCGCTCGGGCGCCTGGTGGCTGCGCGCACAGGACAGGGCTCCGTGTCTCAGGGGGGTGGGTTTGGAGCTGGGCTGGCGGGGACAGGCCGTCCGCGGCCAGTCACCGCCTTGGCAGCAATGCTGCCGCCGCCGCCGCCCCCTGCTCAGTCACAGCAGGCGCGACCACCATCACGGCAGCATCAGTCGACTTCAGGCGGTGGCGGCAAGGCGCCGGCCATGCGCAGCAAGTCAGCATCCGCAGCGCTGGCGGCACGGATGCACGCGGGCGGCGGCGGCGGCGGCTTTGTGGACCCGCTGGGTCTGAGCCAGTCCTCACGGCCGCGGGCGCAGACGGCGGCGCCCTCGCGCTATGGCCCCAACAGTAGCGCGGCCATGGTGGCCCACTACGGCAGCAGCAGCAGCAGCACAGGGCCGGGTCGCAGCAGCAGCCAGGGCCAGGGCCAGGGCCGGGGGCTGCCTAGCATGCTGGTGCCGCGCGACAAGGGCGCGGGGGCGGGACGGCCCGGCTCGGCGCTGCTGCAGGCATACGGCCCCACGCCCGAGCAGGCAGCCGAGGCGGCGGCTGCAGCTGCCGCGCTGCCGTACGAGGTCCTGGACCAGCAGGCGTCTGCGCGCCAGCGGGGCGAGGGGTTGGTGGGTGGGCTCCCCTCCGCCATACTTGCAAGTGAGCACGCGGCGAATGGCATTACCGGCGCGGGCTCAGCTGCAGCTCAAGCAGGGCCTGGCGGTGCAGGGGTCAGTCAGGGTGCAGCTGGCACCGGTGGGGAAGGCTCCGCCGCGCAGGTCTGGACGACCGGCAGCGGGACCAGTCAGTTTCGCTCCGCGCCTCCTCCCGCCTTAGGCAACAGCCGGCGCTCGGCCATGATGCGCATGTCCACCTGCAGCGACGCTACCGAGGTCGGCTCCAACCACTCGCTATCCGAGCCCACGTCGCCCAACGGCACACCGCTGCAGGCCAGTGGTGGCAGTGGGCAGGCCTACCACCCACATCACCTGCACCACGGCCATGTCAGCGGCAGCGGGGGCTCCCCGGGCGGCGGCTCCTCCTCCGCTCCCGCCACACGCATGTCGCCGCCCCGCTCCACTGGCCTGCTGACGCTGCAGACAATCCACGAGGAGGGCGCCACCGCGCCGCCGCCCTCCCGCGCAGGAGACCCGCGTGCGGGCCTGGGTGACGCCGACGTGTATCCGCCGCCTACACGCGGGTCTGGGGCGCATTCGGTGCCGCGGATGCGCCCGCCCGCCCGCGGCGGCTCAGACCGGCCACCTGCACCTGGCGCAAGCGGCCCCAGTCGGCGCCAAATGCCGTACCCATACTCGGGCTCAACGGCCGTGGCTCACCGCAGCCTGAGCGAGAGCGGTGAGCTACAGGCGTACGGTGGCGGCGGCGGCAGCCTCAACAGCACCATGGCCTCCTCTGTCAGCATCGCCAGCCGCCGCAGCACCAGCACCCAGGCGCTGTTGTCAAATGACGATGTGCGCACCCTCCGGGAGCTGAACGAGGCCTACAGCGCCGCCGAGCGCCTCACGCAGCAGCTGCTAGCACAGGCGCATGAAATCTTGTCAGACGAGGGCAGCCGGCCACCCAGCACAGGCACCAGCCCGCACCGCCCGCCGCACGGCGCGGGGGGCGCTGGAGGTGCACAGCGGCGACCCTCAAACACAATGCTCAGCCCGCCCACCTCGCTGCCCAACAGCCGGCCGGGCTCAAGGCACGGGCGAAACGGTGATGGATCAGGCTCTGCCCCTTCTGCCTATACGTCCCTCATGCCACCGCCCAGCAGCGGCCAGGCGGTGCGGCCCGGCAGCAGTTCCGGCCCTCAGCCCCCTTCACGTCAGCAGAGCGTGGGGGCAGCCAGCACTGGCAGCGGTGCTGGTGGCGGCGGTGCCCGAGAAGCTGCCGGCTCGGTGGGTAGCACGAGCGGCGGGAGGCCGCCGGGCCTGCCGCCGGCAGGTCAACGCCTGGGCAGCACCAACCTGGGTCGCTCACCGCTGAGCCAGGTCAGCCGCACCAGTAGCGGACGGCGGCCCGGGAGTGTGGGCAGCAATGACGGCAGCACGCTGGAGGCCGACTCCGGCTCACATGCGGGCGCGCAGGCCTCGGGGCTGGCGCGAGCGCCCAGCACGTCCGGACATGCAGTGACGGAGGCGATGTGCCTGGCGGGTGGTCTGGCGCAAGACGGCGGGGTGGAGCTGGAGGAGGACGTACGGGACAGCGGCCCGATGGCGGCACCGGCAACAGACCTGTTCACGTCGGCAGAGGCAGAGCTGCTCACAGAGGCCCTGCAGGACTAGCGCAGAGAGTATGTCGCAGGGTTAGTACTGCGAACACGTGCGTTGTTGATGCAGTATACAATACGTGTAGTTTCCCGGTCGCTGGCAGCAATTTAGCAGCCAGAGAGGAAAAGTTCTGGGGTGGGGCTCGCCTTTCGGACAATGGAGCACAACGAACTTACGTGTATGCATCTCTCAGGGTCCGGACTGCTGAAGATGTGCGGTTTGAATGAAAGTACGGAAATCGTTGGCCTGCGGTTGGGAGCAACATGCCATGTGGATGGGGGAAGGCTCCGCCTCGGGGCGCGGGATCAGGGGCAAAGGGGCGTGGCGACATGAGGCAGGCGGGAGAAGGCGGGCGAAGGCGGGGAATCGTGGCGGGGACTTGTGACGCATTGATGGCACACATTTCAAAATTAGGCAGCCCAATATTGCAAGTCACTCAAGCGGGTTTGTAACGCGCATATTGCACTTGAGAAATACAGCGAAAGACTGAACGCAGCCCTACGGCGACCAGGGGCGCGCGAGCAAGTTCATAGTCGCCGCTCTCCTACTGAACACCTGCCGCTGCTGCTCTCACTTCCGCCTTATTGATAAGTTGAATAGATCGACGCAATAATGGCGGACGCCGGCGCAGCTGGCAGTGGAGATGCGTCGCAGCCAGCGGCCCAGTCGTGGTACCAATGGGGCGCTAGTATGGTGACATATGCTCAGCAGCAGCTCAATAGGTAAGTCTGGGGTGGACCGACGTCTGCCGATTTCCCGCGCCCCAGCCTCCACGGCGCGCCTTGTGACACTACGCGCACGGACACTCGCTTGGATCTCTTTCACACGCGCGCAGCTTTATGGGTTGGGAGGACCTGGAGGTGGTTGACCCTGAGGCCGAGAAGGCTAAGAAGGGCCAGGATGCCACCGCGACTGGTCTTCTGGAGCAGGTGGGTATTGTGAAGGGCATATCTGCTGATATCAGGAGACGCCCGATGAGCAGCATAAGGGCAGTGCTCGCGACTACCCGCAGTGTCACTGACACATCACATCTGTGACCGGGCGCGGCTGTGCTGAGCTCTCTCGTTGTTTACAGAGAGTAACATTTTGGCTGTGATGACGTAGCACCATCGCCCGGTAGACAGCGTGCGCTACTTTGACGCCGACTTGGCGCGGGGTGGCGTGAAACCCTTCTTGCACGCGCTGTGTCCTTGCGTCCTGCAGGAGCGCAAACAGGCGTGGGGCACCAAGCAGTTTCAGCAGTACATCGGCGCGGACGTGACCAGCCTGCTGAGCGTGCCCGTGTGGATCATGGAGCCCTTCACCATCCTGCAGAAGGCGGCGGAGATCATGGAGTACACGGAGCTGCTGGACGCGGCGGACACCACCGAGGACGAGTTCGACCGGTGCGTGCAGAACCGCACGGATTGAGGAACGGCTGGATTCTAGGTTTACGTTGCTGGCACGGCTTCAACATCTGGTTTAGGTCCACGTTGTGTACACGTTCGGGAGTGTGTGTGTGTGGCTGCGCGCGGGTTGAGGCCTTCTGCAGGCTTAGCAGCACCCGTTGCCTGTAATGATTTCCTGATTTCAATCGCTGTTCTCGCTGTTCAGATTTGCGCTGGTGGCTGCTTACTGCGTGTCGCCGTTCGGCGCGGCGGAGCGCGCCTGGAAGCCGTTCAACCCCATCCTGGGCGAGACGTTCGAGCTCGAGGTGGGCAGCGGCGTGCGCTACCTAGCGGAGCAGGTCAGCCACCACCCGCCCATCTGCGCCGCGCACGCCCAGAATTCGCACTTCCGCTACGATCTGGTCTCCGCTCCCACCACCCGCTTCCTGGGCAACAGCCTGGAGGTGTACCCCTACGGTGAGCAACGACACGGGGACTGACACTTGCGGGGTGGCCAGTAGCAGCCAGGTCGTACGGTGGACTTGTGGGCGCGAGGTAGTAATCACGTAGGCAGGCGGAGTGCAAGCAGCGCACCTTGCCTGAGGACGCACTTGATCAGCGCGTTGCGCAACGGACGGTTGCTGTGTCCTCTCTGGCATGGCACCTAGTCAACCATCCCCATCGCCTCTCCAGGCCGCACCCGCATCACGCTGGTCCGCACCAACGAGGTGTACACGCTGGTGCCGCCCAACGCCATGGTGCACAACATCGTGATCGGGCGCACCTGGGTGGACGCCTACGGCCCCATGACCATCAACTGCCACACCACGGGCGCCAAGTGCCGCCTGGACTTCAAGCCCTGCGGCTGGTTCGGGTATGGCCGCTACGAGTTCGAGGGCTTCGTGTACGATAAGGGTGAGTGGGCCTGTTGCTCTGGGAGCGCCCGCCACCTTGGAGGTGGCGGGCAGCTAGGTGGGGCAGCCGAGGGTTTGCATGCGGCGTCTCGAGGCGTGGGGCGGGGGAGCTGGAAGTGTCGCACTCGTCCCTGTTCAGCGATTGTTACGTGTGTTCACCCGCTCACTGCCGTTGTGGTGCTACTGTCCTGTCATTGCGCGCCCTCGCACAGAGGGCGTGAAGCGCGTGAAGCTGACCGGCAAGTGGAGCCAGTACGTGGATGCAGTGCGCTGTGACCCCGAGGGCGCGCCGCTGCCCGACGCGCCCGTGAAGCGCCTGTGGACGTGCGACGCCAAGCCCGTCGGCGACTACTACTCCTTCACCAACTTCGCGCACAAGCTCAACAGCAGCGAGGGCATCCGCGCGCCTCTGCCCAGTGACAGCAGGTGCGCCTCGCGGGGCATGAGGTGTGGTGGTGGCAGGGTTGGGGCGGTAGGTCCGTGCACTGGACGTTTGTAGGTGTTGTCTATGCCGTTGATTGGTCCGTGGGGGCTCAACACGGTACTGCCCGCTAATGCTGAGGCCATACGCTCCGCACAGGCGCCGACCCGACCGCGCCAACCTGGCCGCCGGCCAGATGGCTGCGGCTGGCAGTGAGAAGGTGCGGCTGGAGGAGATGCAGCGCGCCGAGCGCCGCGAGCGCGACAAGCGGTCGGACTCGTGGACGCCGCGCTGGTTCCGCAAGGTGGAGCAGCCCAAGCTGTACGAGGGTGAGTGTGCCGGAGTGGCAGATGTGTGCAGATGCTGCATGGCAATTCACGAATCACTTGTCAAGCACGACCTGCATGCGCTGGCGACTGGGCCTGGTCTTGCCCGGAACTGACCCGTTGTCCGCTTCTCCTCGTGCAGGCGAGCTGGAGATTGAGAAGGTGCCGTTCTGGGAGTTCACGGGCGAGTACCTGGAGAAGCCCCAGGGCGACGTGGCCAAGGCCGAGGACGTCAACGGCAAGGGCTTCTGCCCCTGGCAGTACGCCGACATCCACGAGAAGCTTTGAGCAGCTTGTGGACGGGAGTAGTGGACGGGAGTAGTGGGCGTGTCTGGTGTCGTGGCATTGAGTGAAAGCAGCAGGCGTCGGGCATTCGACGGCTTCTGTGCAGTCGTGTGTGTGGGTTCTGCGCGCGATGCGGTGGCTCACGCTGCCAGCAGGACTTGCCGTGTTGTAGCGATGCAGTGATGCGCTATGACGGGACGCTTTTGACGCACTGCGCATGATGTTTCAGGTGTTTGTTTACATAATCAGTGTTATGAGAGTAAGAGAGCAGGCCAATGCCTGTTATTTCGCGTCAGATGGTTGGGATGCATGCCCCCAAGCGCCAGTACGATGATACGCAGTGCAAACATTCACATGGGTGCCAAGGTGGATAGGGGACATGCTTGGGCGCACCCAGTGGGGCATGCCCAAGAGTGGGGCATGGCCAAAACGCCCTGTGCACGGATGACGTTCACATGGGCGTTTCGTGTCTGCCCTAGTCGGAGGTGCGATAGTGCAAGTCTCGCAGGTACATGGGTACCCCTGTTCTAGGCAAGCAAGGTACCGGTATGTGGGGGGCTTCGGACACTACTGGGACCTCGCACTTTTGCCCCATGTCTGTTCCATCAGCGGCAACAAGATACCGGTCGTCCATCACGTGAAAAGTGGGCTGGGCCTACACCGCGTGCATTAGTCCGCGGCCAAAGGTCCCGCCTCATCTACAGCACCCTACCACAGAACCCCGTGGTAGCCAGCCGTTCCGCTAGCCACAACTTCAAGATGCTTGCACGGAAGACCGCTAAATAGACATACCGTAAGCAGGTTTGACGTCGGGCGGCGCCACGCTTCCCACCTCCATTTAGCGCATGTCCGTAACGTGGCCTTGCCCGCCCGCACCGCACATGCCGCCCCTGCTGGGCTCTTAGGGTTTATGGGCAACGGCCGTGACCACCACCGCCGCTGCCGACACCAGCCCCTGGGCCACCGCCACGGCCGCCGCCACCACCGCGGCGCATCGCAGTAGGCCTTGCGTTACTCAGCAGCACCCAATGTGATCGTCTCTGGGTCATTATCTACCCACTAAGTTCTGCAATGTAGGCACACTTAGACGTCACAGGCACTCGAGCCACCAAGTAAATGGGATGAACATCTGCACGCTGCAGGCAGCGTTATGCGGAGGGAAGCAAACGCTGTCCTATGAAACGATGGCAAAGTCAGGGAAACGGCGCAAGAGCGTGATGTCCGTTTAAGACGTTGTGCTCACGCTTTGTGCTGGGTTACGTGAGATGGAAGCTAATGGCGTCTCCGGTTAAGCGCTCTCCTCGCCTTGGGTCAGGGGAATGTGCTGTCCACGAACTCACACCTGGTAGCCGGCACTGCACCCCACAGAGACTGCCACGCGATCCCGTGCTCAGTGCCCGTATCTTGTAGATGCCCCTGGGCCCCCGGTGTCTACTACCGTGTAGATGCCCCCTTCTGATTTATCTACCCGAAAAATTTTTCTTGGGGGGCAAGCCCCCCAATCCCCCCAAAACCCACCAAAACGTGCCAAAACGTCTACCTCCCGTAGACGTGCGCCCCACCAAAACCTGAAAGCTTCTACGTTTTCGGCCGAAAAGGGGCAAATTTCTACCGGTAGAAGGAAGATACTGGCACTGCCCGTGCTGATACCCGCTGAATGCCCTGTCGGGACCAGGGATCGCGCGGCAAGACCATCCGCGGCCGTATGGGTCCAGGGCGCGGACTTCCGACTGTGGTATTGCATCAACGTGTTGATTGTTGCTGCTCCCACCGACCCAAACCCAGTGCGCACGATGCAGCGGAGGATGTGGCGCACAGTGCGGTGGGAGCGGGAGCAGCTGGAGATCATGTGGTGCCTGCCAATGGACGGCGTGCCACTGGCAGGGAACAGTCATATCAGCGCAGGCGTGGATGCATGCGGATGTGGCGCCTTCGGAGGAGCGCACGGAGCACTCTGCTCGCCGCGAGCCCACCATTTCTCGGAGTGCGTCGTGGCCCAAGCAGTGAGGGAGCAGATTGACAGTGCGATGCCGGCATCCATCACCCGTCGCCAGCTGTGGCTAGCGGAACCGCCAGAGGGGGTGCAGCAAGCGGGGTGGGATGTGGTGCTGGCCGCCCTGTCAGCCGCGGAGCATGCCAGGAGACGGCTTAGGGCAGGGACTAGAGCGGCGCAGCAGCAAGGCGGCACCAATAACGCGGTCGAAGAGGGCGCTCCCAGCCCGCTAGAGGTGGCGAAGGCAGAGGCCGTCACAGGGTTTGGAGGCGGCTGCACGACTTCGCAGGCCTAGGGCTGCCGCGGAAGGGGTGGCGGGAAGTGGGCGTCGGGCGCCCTCTGCTAGCGGTGCCGACTGGACGCATCAGGGTGCGCCAGCCTGAAGACTAGCGTGGCGGAGCTAGAGACAAGGCGTGCCGCCGCTGCCTGTGCGCTAGGACGGACTGACGCAGCTCGCAACCGCTGGAACAAGCGGGGTGTTGTGTGTGCAGTTAGTGGGGTGCTAGCGATGATGTTCTGTTCAGGGATGGTTCTGTTCGGGTAGAGAGCGAGGGGATGCCCTTCTTTGCTTCTAGGGGCCTGGCTTGTTTGCGTTTTTGAGTAGGTTTCAGCTTGTCCTGTACCGTGTGCGGTGGCTTTTTGCGTTTTCGCCGGCTTGGGAAGGTGGTGTTAGCTGAACGGTGGTGGATGGACAGGCGGTGGCTCCTGGGGGTTGATCAGGGAGTTTTCTTTCTTGTGTGTGAGTGCTGTTTGTGCGCGGGTTGTGCGAGCAAGTTTACGCCTGACAAATGGAGGCAGACGCCCTGTATTCACGGCGGTAGAGCGCTGTGTGCGTTTCGACCGCCGTAGGCTCTGTTCATGTGCGCCAGTCAGGTGTCGGCGCTCTCGCCAGTTGAAAGAGATTGGTAGGCTGCAGCGGCCGTGTTTCGGGCCCGGGTCAGAAGTCTCCCCGTAGCTGTAACATAACACAGCGTGTTGACATGCGTGCGCGAGGAATGACGTTCATGACAAGGCATGCAGGTGTACTGGTCCGTTGAAGCAGGGGGGCTTCGGACACTACTGGGACCTCGCATTTCTGCCCCATGTCTCAGTGCTCACATCTTTCCTGGAAGATTTTGGCCCCTGGAGTTGGTCCCTGGAAAGACGTTCTGGGGGTCCTTTCTTTCCAGTCCCCGGGTCGTTTTGGGCCCCTGATCTTTCCCCGCACCACTATTTGGGGGGGTTGGGGGGGTGAAGCCCCCCCAAACGCAAAAAATGGCACTTTTCGTGTCCTGAGGCGCCGTGGAAAAGATGGGACTTGGGTGCAATCTTTCACCTGCTCTCGGGCCTCTTCCCGGAAGATACGAGCCCTGCCATGTCTGTTCCATCAGTGGTCCGTTCAAGCACTGTATCATAGTTGCACAATCCCGCAGCCCACCAGTGCGGCCGACCCCCACCTTGAGGATCCAGAAGTCACCTTTCAGACAGAAGCCACCCTTTGCGGAGCAACAGTCTCAGCTCCGAAACGTACGAAAAATACAGTACGAAATAGTACCAGTACCGCAACACAGAAGTTTGCGTCCCCGCTGCCCCACTTGCAACCACCTTGCAATCCCTGCAGCATGCTGATGTGAAGACAGCTGGGCATCCTTTCTCTCGACCGTCTCAGCAGCCATCTCAACCGCCCATCCGCGCGGCATCCTCTTTGCTTACGACACCCTTGCCTACATTCCAGTCCACTGGCCCAGACATGAGCAACGCCAGGCGCACTGCCAGGCGCACCCCGCAGTCCGCACGTACAACCCCAGCAAACCACCTCAACCTATTATGATGTCATGTGGTCAAGCAATGCGCCCAGTAACCCCGCTTAGATCAGCTCGGCGACGTTCATGGGCATCTCATCGATCTGTGTGGAGTAGTACTGCTCAATGTCACGCAGGATACGGATGTCGTCGTTGCGCACGAAGTTGATGGCCACACCCTTGCGGCCGAAGCGTCCGGAGCGGCCGATGCGATGAATGTACAGCTCACGGTTGTTGGGCAGGTCGTAGTTGATGACCAGCGAGACCTGCTGCACGTCCAGACCGCGAGCCCACACGTCGGTGGTGATGAGCACACGTGCAGCGCCGGAGCGGAACTCGCCCATGATGGCCTCGCGCTCCTTCTGCACCATGTCGCCGTGCATGGAGGCCACCGTGAAGTTGTTTTGCCGCATCTTCTCCGTCAGCCAGTCCACCTTCCGCTTGGTGTTGCAGAAGATTACCGCCTGTGACAGGGCAAGGGAGGACAAGAGGGGGCGGATGCTTGAGCAACCACTCGCCAGCACGTCAAGTGACATCCATATGCCTGGAGTACAGATCAGGCCTAACCCCGTTTGGGCACAAGACAACAGATGCAGAGAAAACACATATCCGTGGGTTACTCTCACCTGGGTGATGGTGAGCGTATCGTACAGGTCGCACAGGGTGTCGAACTTCCACTCCTCACGCTCCACCGCCACGAAGAATTGTTTGATGCCCTGTGCGATACGAGAGCGTGTCAGGGCAATGTGAAGCTCCTCTGCAGGGTGTCAGCGCAAGAAGGCTGCACATCGCTTGCCCGTGACTGCGTGCGTGCAACAGGACATTAGCCTGTATACCGGACCGTACCATAAGTCACAGCCTATAGTAACGTCCCAACCATATCCCGCACCTCCAGCGTCAGCTCATCACGCTTGACGAGCACGCGAATGGGGTCGGTCATAAACTTGTTGGTCATCTCCAGCACCTCTGCCGGAAGCGTGGCGCTCACCAGCACCACCTGGGTCTCGGGCGGCAGGTAGCTGCATGCAAGGCAGCGCACAGTACGAGCGTGGTACATGACCGCATAACATGGAAGCTGCGCTTGCAACCTCTGTGCTCAAAGAAGCTTAGTGTCTAGCGAACCGGCGAACCCACAAGCTGCACCACACGCAGATGCAACCAAAGGCGCGCACCGGTAGATGTCATAGATCTGGTCCTTGAAGTTCTTGGCCAGCATCTCATCCGCCTCATCTAGGATGAGGGTCTTGATGTGGCGCGTGCGCAGGTTGCGGCGCTGGATCATGTCAAACACTCGGCCGGGCGTGCCCGACACAACGTGAACCCCATTCTCCAGCTTGCGGATGTCCTCACCTGTTCACCAAAAGAAGACCACTGGGTCAAATCGCAGACACGCGGCAGCGGTGCGTGTCCGGGGGTCAAACATGCTTCACGCACACATTCCTCGCTGAGCACATACCGTATCCACGCGTTTGCTGCTGTACACGTCTGGACCACCTACCCAGACTCTTGCCACCAATGCAGGCGTGCGCCTGGATGTTCATGAAATCGCCCACGGCCAGAATGACCTTCTCAGTCTGCTGCGCCAGCTCTCGAGTGGGCGACAGAATCAGGACCTGGCATCTGCAGCGCCGCGCCGCATAAACAGGGTGAAGAGTTCCATGACCAGAGCATTATGCACTAGAACCATGCATATTCGCGCATGGGATAGCGCAACTCACTACACACAATCACGGCTGATGCATGCGACGGGATGCATACCCGGTGCGGTTGACACGCGCAGTTCCCCCCCCCCCCCCTGCCCGACCACGCGCACACCCCACCACTCACTCGCGCTGCTGCACGTCCACCAGCTGGCATGTCGATACGGAGATCATGGAAGATTTACCCGTGCCCGACTGCGCCTGCGCGATAACGTCGCGGCCTTGCACGATGGGCAACACCGCCCGCTGCTGAATGGCGGATGGCTTCTCAAAGCCATACGCGTACAGACCGCGCAGCAGCTCCTCCTTCAGACCCATGGCGTCAAAGGTGTTGTACACCTTGACGCCCTTGGAGGTCTCAAACTTGACTTCCTCATCCTCCTCCATGTCCTGAGCCCTGCACAGCGTACCCAGGCCAGCACACGAGGCGAACCTTTTTAAGGTGGAAGCCTTAAAACAGTGCTTTACTGCGTTCGCCCGCTCTGTTCCGGGAAGCCGCCGAAGAACGCGTTAGAAGGCCGGGAGAGCCCGCCGTTGACGAGGCCAACACACTGCGCATTGCTGCGATATGCAAGCTGCCCACGGTAGCTCGCAGACCGCGTCAAACCATGCCCAACTAGCGCCGAGCGCCCAGCCAATCTTTCCCTTGTGAAATCGCTCGCTCACCTCGGGGGCATTGCTTTAAACTGCGCTAGACTCCGTTGTATCGCTTTTAGGCACGTTGGGAGGTTACAGAAGAGAGTTGCACCTAGAGATCCGTCGCGGAACCACCTTAGTGACCTTCTTGTGTGGCGGCAATGGCATATACTATTTAAGGAGCTCAGGCACTGGCAAACAAGTGAACCACAGGCGCAAATCACAAGCCAATGACATGCATGTCAGATCCACACCTCGACCCCTGCCACGACCCCACCCGACGGAATCTCCAGGCCATATTGCACTCCCATCCCTCTTACATGTATATACGGCCATGGGCAAGAGCGCAGGGCTGGGCGTTGACCTTTGCATCCGTGGGTGGGGCTGAAGTGCGGTATGGAGGGAGGCCAGGTGCGGTACCGGTCCCACCCGACATGGCCGACACACAAATTTCCCAATTACCCGTGGCGTGGCGGGTCGGCTGGCTACTGCTGCTGAGCCGGCTCGCGCTTGCAGCCAGCGCAGCCACCGCACGGCGCCTGGTAGCCGAGCTGGAGGCGCTCGTTGCGCTGCTCCTCGGTGAACTGCTTGTTATAAATGCCGGTGTAGCACCGGAGGCACAGCCGCGCGCCGTCGGCCCTGCTGTGCTTCCACTGGCTGCCGCGCTCAGTCGTGCCGCACTTGGCGCAGTGCGGCACCACGGTGCCGCTGGCAGCTGACGAGCCGCCGCCTGCGGCAGCGGCGGCCTCAGCCGCCGCCACGCGCGCATAGAAGTTCGGCACCCAGTCGCCCCAGGCCGCGCTCATGCGGCTGCCCTGGAAAGCGATGGGGCGCACGGGGAGGCGGTCTTGAAGTAGCTGTAGACCTTGCCCTTGTTGACGTTCTGGCCGCTGGAGCGCGCGGCCGCCAACGGCACCAGGTCCACCACGAAGGTGTACCCGTCACCGGCGCGGCCGTGGAAGAAGGGCGTGAGCCCGTGCCAGCCGGCGGAGCGGGCCGTCATGATGATCACGCTCGAGTGCAGGGTCAGCTGGGGGCGAGCCGCCGCGGCGCCGAAGGCAAACTCCATGGGGCGGTTGTCCGGCGGCGTGATGGAGATGAGCACGCGCAGCGTGGCCACCTCGCAGCTGTCCGGCGCCTGCGGGCAGGGTGGAGCCGTTGCTGCGGTTCAGCCTGCCCCTCCACTCTAAGGCATCCTGATTCTCATCGGCGCTCGCCATTGCAGCCCCGACGATGCGCATGCCCGACAGCTTAACAGAATTCGGCGTGAACACCCATCCACTGGCATTTAACCAAAGTAACATTCTGCTGCGGCTGCTGCCTGTACGGCGGGGGTCTTCAGCTTCGTCCTCAATGGTGCGCAAACACATTTGCATTGGCATTCTCATAAGCCCTTGTGCCATGTTGGTGTTTACGCTGTCCCCTTCTTGTAAGCCGCAACCATAAGCCCGCGACGCATGGAGGAACCCGACAGGCAATGGGCGGCGTGTAGTTCTGTTTCGGTTCGTGGCAGCGCAAGGCAATAATGATGCCTGGCATTGGCTTGGGACACACGAGACTAGGGAAGAATGGAGGGCCAGTACACCCCTACCCAACGGGCCTGCCCTCTCCACGACCGTCAATGCGGGGGCCTGAGCGCGTTCGCCGGTACAGGGGAGTCGCAACTCGCAAGTAACAGGTGCGACATGCGGGAGGGGACACGGGGAGCGTCTGATACGGGCATGGGGCCATGAGCGGCTGCACTGCTGCAGGCAGGCCCACACGCCTTCCCCTTGGACGGCAAGCAACCAGGTGCATGACCGTTGGTAGGCGTATATCCCTGTTGTGCAAGCTTCTGATGCGATTTCGACTGGCCAATGAAGTAGAACCACGTCTTGATGTACTGCGTAAGACCAGCTGAGGACCAACAGTGGCCTCAATTCCAATAAGGGCATGCAGAATGCGGAACCGACTAGGCTTGCTGTGCTACTTGCCACCGTACGGGAGCATGACAGCATGTCACACGAGAGGACAATCCGGTCGGATCATCGAGGGTTACCTGGTCTGACATAAGGCGTTATAAGGGCCACCCCGGCCGGGCCCGCAGTTTTCACCCATGTCACGGACATGCTGTAAAATGCGAATGCGTAGCGCCCGGTAGTCAAGGCGTTGAAGTCGCGTCCAGCAGGCAGCAGCGAAAGGGGGTGAGCTGCGCGGCGTTGCATGAAACGGACGGTAAACGTCGGTAAAAGCGGTCGCCCTGCCGCGCGCCGACTGACGAGGCGGTGGGCTGATGCTGTGGCTGGGCACTGGGCTGCGGTGCGGTGGCGCTGTCGGTGCCACCAACCTGAAAAGCGCCATCGCCACCGGTGCCCAGCGCGACATGTGCGGAAGGGAGGCAGGGAGTGCAAGACGAGCGGAAGAAATGCCAAGCCGGAACCTCAAACAAACAAACAAACAAGGTCTGACAGCAAAGCAGGCACCAAGCACGTGCGGCAAGGGCTGAGCTGAGGGCTGAGGCTGCGAGGCTGGGCGCGGCAACTGACTGGCGACCGTGGCGTGGCACGGCACGGCATGGTATCGACAGATGCGGACCGCGCTGCGGTTCCCCACACCCGTCGAAACAAACCGGCAGCTGCATGGGGCATGACACGGCCTAACAACGTTCTGCTACACCACTGCCACCTGGGGCTGAACCACCGGGGGCTAAAGTCTGGCTGGGGGCTGACGCCTGGCCCGAAACCTGGCTAAAAACCCGACACAGCAGCAGCGGCACCAGAAACCAAACACCTCAACACAAGCAAACACCCCAGCTACCTGGGCGAGTCCCACTCGGCCTCACACCCAGCCTGGCCCGAAACCTTGCTCGGCTGAAAAACCCGACACGACACAAACCCAACACGACGTCACGAAACACAACCCGATGCCACGAACCAAGTCCCCGTTATCCAAACCGCCGGCCAGCCCGCTGTGGCACGGGGCGGTTGCCGGTGAAAGGCACGCGCCCACTGTGGTGCACGACAGGCAGCAGCGCCGGCCGGGCGGGGGTGAGGGCAGTGCAGGGGCCGGGGGGGGGGGGGGCAAGCAACAGCAAACGCGCACGCTCGCAACGAATACTCCGGTGCAGGTGTGGATGGCTGGTGGACGTGCGCAGGGCTATTACCTTAAAGATATTGAGCTTTATTTGGTCATTTTGGCCGATTTCTGAGCTTTACGGCTGGCCCTCAAAGCTCAGATTTTAGCTTTGTTACGCGTCCACGGAGGCGGGGAAAGCTTGGCCCCGGTGGGGTTGGGGGCCACAGAACCATCAGACGCCAGTGTTTTCAGCTGTTCCGGGGCCCAAACAGCTGCGTGTCAGCGTATGCGACGATTCCCTGACCACTTGATGCCCCACTGACCATCAGAAAGCCTATCCACAAATGCCCGGGAGTCCGCCCAAGTCCGCCCCCTGAGCTAACTTCTGGGCATTTTAGCTTGCTAAAGCTCAGGCTGAGCTTTCCCCCACGGCTTTCCCCCCAATACAAGATAAGAGCCCTGGACGTGCGGAAGCCCAGGGCGCGGCCGCGGGGGCGGCGGCGGGTTGGCCCAGGGAGCAGCCGCGGGTGACGCTCTCTTGTTCCTCTCCGCTCACGTCTGCCTTTACTTGCTGTTCGCCGCGCAGGGCCGTGGCGATTAAGTTCGCATGCCTGAGCGCGGACGCGACGCGTGTGCACCGCGCCTGGGCGGCGGCGGGCTTTGCGCCAGAGCTGCTGGAGGAGCGGTCGCTGCCGTGAGGCCTGACGATGCTGGTGATGGAGCTCCTGGCGCCTGAGGACGGCTGGGTCATGTTCTATGGCCTGAGCCCGGACCTGAAGCAGCAGCTTCATGGCGCAGTGGTGGATGCGCTGGGCAAGGTGCACGCGATCGATGTGGGAGGCGGCGCCCGGGGCGTGCACGCCGACCTGCGGCAGGCCAACGTCATGGCGCGGCTGCCGTGCAAGGACGCGGCGGGCGGCGGCGGCGGCGGCGGCAAGGACGTGGCGGGCGGCGGGGGCGCCGGCGGCAGCAGCGACAGCAAGCCGCAGGTCCGGGTCATGTTCGTGGACTTCGACTGGAGCGGGCTGCAGGGCCACACGCGGGTGCCGGCCTTCAGCCGCATGCGGCTGCAGGGATACGGGTGCGGCTGCGAGGTGACGCAGGAGTACGACAGGGCGCTGTGGGAGCACGAGCGGGTGCACGAACCCATGTGATAGAGCCAGGCGGTGTAGTGACCACGACGGTGGCTGCGAACGGCGGGTCAGGGCCTTTCGGAATCTTAGTCAACATGGCAGACGATGACACCCCACCACGTAGCGGGCGAAGGAGGAAGGAGGCAAGTTGCACATGGGACGACTGAGTACGCATGTGTACTAGTCCGTGGGGCTGCTGTCAAGACTCCTACATCTTTGTTTGACCCGCATAAGGCATGGTGCTGCACCTGAGGCTGCGGCTGAGTGTTTTGCGCGTGCTGACCTGTGGCTGGTGCAGCCGCCTATCGGCCTGGCGCTGCCAGTGTGGGATGTGGTCTGCCTCGCTGCCCTTTCTGCCTTGGGCTTACTTGGGGCGGCAGCAAGTCGTCGTTGCAGTGCACGCGGGGCGGGCTCTGCCATCTGCTCAGGTTCCGCGTATTGGTGCTGCCGTCGTCTCTCGGGTCGGTTGCATTCTTGAATAGACTTAGGCATCCGCCCGCAGGCCCTGGGATGCGGTGCCTGCTCCTCACCCCTGGTCCGTGTGGACGCGTGTTTCACGGGGACCACCTCCCGTGTTCGACAGATTTATGCTGCGTGATTGTCTCCTCTACGGTGACTCGATTGAGGTGATGGCTTGGGCTGTAGCTTTGGCGGCTAGGTGCGGCGGCTTTGAGCGTTCTCGCCGGCCCTGTCCCTCTTGCTACGTGTGGCCTGCTGATGAGTAGCATAGGGGTGACGTGTGCGTTCCCAGGCGTAGGTAGCCCCCAGGGGAGCGTGGATCGCTCGTCTTCGGGCTGTCTCTTATCGGGGTTTCGTTTGAGATTTTAGATGCGCGAGCTGTCTCCACACCGCCTGGTCCTGTGGGCTCAGGAGAGCACAGGGAGGCGCTTCTCGCTTCGCGGCTAGGCTTGCTGTGCGCGGGCAGGGCAGGGCAGCCGTGGGCTTGGGTTTCTTGCGCTGCATTTGTGAGCGCTCTCACCAGTCCAGAGGCTGGTAGGCTGCAGAGGCCGTGTGTCGGGCCCGGGTCGGAGGCAGGCCCACAGCTGTAACATCACCCGGTGTACAGTGACAGATTGCATTGGTTACATGAGGGACCTGCAAAAGCAGTCTGCGAGCTAGCGACTAGGTCACCCTGCTCTGAACCCCACGGGCCTGCCACCTGCAAGGCCACGCACCTACTATTTGCTTTGCGCTGGTAGGCCTGCTCCCGTAGGACGCTCCTCCCCTCCCTCGCACCAGCACCTATTTGTACCGTGTCCTCATTCCACGTCCAGTATAACCCCTGAGTATAACAGTGTCCGGTAGATAGGGCCACACACATACTGAAGCGCTACATAGGGAAGTGGATGATCGGCCGACTTCTCGGGTGCTACGACCAGCACGCGCGTGTGCACGGGCAGCGGCTGTGCACGGAAAGGACTGTGGGCGTGCACAGACCGCGGTCACCGCGCACGCGGCTGCATCATGGGGACTTGTGCATCCGGATAAAGCACGCCGCAAGGGTGCAAGGCGCGGGTTGGGCATGGGTGTTGCGTTAAGACGAAGTACGGGCTGCGGCGTGCGCTGCGTGCGGAGGCGGCAGGCAATAGGGGACCAGAGGGGCGCGCGCCGCGGAAGCTTGCAGATAGTCATAACAGCTATGCGGTGTCGTGGCGATGGCGCCTGGGCTCCCTGGACCACGCGATGCACATGCCAACTGGAATCGACGTGCATGCCTGCGTATGCATCGGCCGCAGCACATACACGCACCGCGTTGTCGGTGTCCACGGCGGCCACGGAGCAACACCGGCCAGCCGCACTTGACTGGGAAAAGCAACCTACACGCAGCAGATCTACACCGTGTCTAGACAGGAGGGTTATATGTTCGCCATGGAGGGCAAGCCCGCCGGAAATGCTGTTGGTTCGTTCGTAAAGTGACTGACAGGGTAGCAGGCGGGGAGAAGCGCCAGGCAGAGGCAGTGCAGGAGCAGCGCCAGTTGCGGTGCGTTGCGCGCGCTCTTGCAACCACTCAGCAACAGCCTGCACGCGCTATTGGAGCTCAAAAAGGCACCCGCCGCGCCGGCGTCTGCAAAAACGCCTGTAGGCAAACGCGGCAGCAGGAGCAAGCGCAAGCAGTGCGTGGCGAAACACACTCCGAGGTGTCGCGCTTCGAGGACAGTCAATACGCCAAGGGCAAGCTGCACTCGGAATTTCCAACGCCCGAGTCGCAGCAGCTACAAATGCCCCGACGCCTACCGCGCGCTGCGGAAGGCAATGAGAAAGTGACCCGGGGTTCCCCACTTCGCCCGTATTTTGGTTGGGTTTCGGTTGGATTCCGATTGTATTTCGACTGCATTCCTGTTGAGTTGCGCGGCGGGGGCGGCGGGCGCCGCACCGCCGCGCCACGTCCTTTCGCCCACAGCGCGGCGGGGACGGCTGGCGTTTCAGCGCAATCCGTGTGGACGCGTGTGCAGCCCTGATGCACCCATGGAAAGAGGGCCAGCCCCATGCACCTCATCTGAGTCTTACACAAGTACCACACGCAGCTTCCCAGATGCCACCACACACAACCACCTGCTCCCAATCGTGCGCCGCGCCAACAGGCAGCTTCGCAGCGCCGCCGCTTAAAAAACGCCCTTGAATATGTAACCGTGCTCCCAGCCGGCCGCCTGCACAACTACCCGTTCCCAGTAGTGCGCAGCGCCAACTGCCAGCACACCCCCAGGCCGCTTGCTCAGCTACCTGCGCCCAGTTGCGTGGCGCGCCAACCGCCAGCGCAGCCCCCCTGCTATCCGTTAGCAGTTGGTTGCAGTATCGTCATGGATTCAATCATTTTGGTAGTTCGTCGGGAGTTGGGGCGGTTGCGGCCACGCTGCCGGCGTACACAGTGCTCCTCTGCCGCTTCCCATATACAGGTTACATTCAGGTCAATCCAGCGGCAGCACGAGGAATGCAAAGCCGCGTAGACCCGGGGCAAAAGCCGGACGGGGTGTGGCTACATGGGGCGACAGTGCCCGGTTCATGTGTGCAAACCCGATAACGCTGCGCTCGGCTAGTAGGACCATACGACAGTGCCCCTTCTGATCAGCACTTTACGGTACACAGCCGCTCAGAAATACTCGGCACTTGAGGCCCAGCCGTGTGCTCCCGGCATCAGTTTGTCGACTCAAAATACACGACAACCGTGCTGACTGTCGATTGGAAGCAGGGAAGCAGCTGCTGACACTTAACACCCGAACATGCCGTATCCAGAGCTCGTATCTTAGAAGGGTTGCCGGGGCGGGCAGCGTTGATTGACCCCTCAGATTGGCCTGAAAACGTCTACGCCAAACATTTGTTAGGGGCTATGCTCCCCAAAAACGTAGAAGTGGGGGGGGGGGGGCAAGGAGCCGTGTCAGCCAGGGGTGGTGTCAGCGTAGATGGGCCGTGCCAAACCCTTTAAAACGTCTACGATTTCGCCGGACTTCCGGAGAATTTCTACGCATATTTCTGGAGATAAGAGCACTGGCCGTATCCCAGTTACGCCCGCAGTTCCGCCGCCCCACCCCGCCCACCGCTCCGCCCCTTCAGCCGCTCCATTTGTGTACCTTCTCAGCCGTCCACCCCCCGCCACCTCTCCAGTCACCCCTCTGTCCACAATTTGCTGCTGATTGGTTCCTTGCTAGCCGTCCCCCCAGGTTCCTCGAAGTTTGTTTCTCACCGGGGCTGTTTACCAGTGGACCCCAGGTTCCTGCTGATTCCGGCCCGATGCTTGTAGGCTTTGTCAGCCTTGCACCCCTCCATCACCCCTCCTGTCATCCCTTCTGCCTTTGGTTTCTGCAATGAACTACCCTCCTCCCAAAGGTTGCTGCTGATTGGTTCCTGCTACGCCCCGCCCCGTATATTTTGTGTCTGCCATCACCTCATGGCAGCAGTGGGCTCAAACAGCTACTGGTCCAGGTACTCGGCTGCGTGCCCGCACTGTCACTCCACCAGCTCCGCCGGCCGAAGAGCACTCCACCGGTTGCAACCTTCAATACTAGTCTCGAGCTCTCTTATAGTCAACACAGCACTCTAGGTTGGACGTGGAGACGCAGATTCGGACGGTTGGCAACAACGAAGCCTGGCACGGTCGCTCTAAGGGGAACGACACTCAATTTGTTCGAGCCTACGCAGATGTTAACTGAGTGAAATCCCAGGAGAAGCTGTGTAGAGAAACACACAGAGCCGATTTGTCGTATTTTTGCCATCTCTCTGCATTGCAGAGCTTGAGCCCTCTTACACTCGCTCTCCGCATTTGTGGACTTTGTGCACCCGTGTAGTCACCCAAGTACAGTTAAAATGCAGATGCTCGCGTCTTCCTCTCGCTCTGCCATTCGGGCTTCGCGCCCCACCGGCTCCAGCCGGTAAGGATTCTTGGATTGCTAGGATGTCGTGGATGGCTGTATGCTGCGAGGGCGCCTTCTGATCCACTCCTCTGCGCCAATTTGCGTGCTGTCAGGTCGTCGGTGGTCGTCCGCGCGACCGCTGAGGCTCCCGTCGTGGAGAAGAAGGTAGGCGCAGATTCTCGCGCGCATTCCGTAGATCTTTTGCTAATTGAAGTGCTTGAATTAATTTGCCGGGGTGCTCTCCCACAGGATCGCAAGCTGGGCCCTCTGGAGCGCGGTGGCACTCTGTCCGGTGACGCTGCTGCCGGCAAGGCGAGTCCCAAATAGAATTACGTACTCTTTGTTTGGTTTGTGCTTATTGCGGATCTGGGTGCGGGGTTGGACTTAGTTTGGGGCGTGCTTGCAGAGTGTTGCATGCTGGCTAGGCCTGCAGCGCCTGATTGACTCGTTCTCTGCTCGTCACTTTCAATGCTATGCAGGATGCTGGTGAGAAGGCTCGCGCTATGGCCACCGGCGTCACCGTGAAGCCTGCGACGATCCTCCAGATTGTCGACGGCCGCTTCCGCGACGACCGCTGGATTGATGGCCGCTGGGACCTGAGCCAGTTCAAGAGCGCCAAGACCGGCGAGGTTGACTGGGACCTGGTAAGAAGATCCAAAGATCTAAGCGGCTTCGCAAAGCGGGTATAGGTCGGCATGCAAACCCTCGCTCCGCTCAGAGGGAATAAGCCACGTCTCCACAGCTCTCCCCACAGCTTTCCTAACCTTGTGATGATGGTGGTCATGTACATACTTGCGAGCGCGAGCCATTACTTGAGCAGTCAGCCGAGGGGCCTCGGGCAGCGAACCCGCCAGTGGGCACGTTTCCCGTCAGCCTTATGGGCGCTCACAGGCCCTGCAAACCTTCTCCCCTCGCTGCGACATCGTGAACTATGCGTGCATGCTCTGGCAACAGCCTTAGCCATCTGGAGGGGTGCCTTGCAACCATGTTGGGCTGATGGGCCTTGAGCCTGCAGTTCACGATCAGCTGTTCCATCCGGGAAGACGGCATGCCCCGCAAATCTTGCAAATGCCTCGCCACCCTGGCTCGTTATCTTGCCCATTTTCAGGTGATTGACGCTGAGGTGGCTCGCCGCAAGCTGCTGGAGGACAACCCCATCCCGTCCATTAACGAGGAGCCCGTCAACTTCGACACCAGCGAGATCCCCTGGTGGGCCTGGGTCAAGCGCTTCCACCTGCCCGAGGTAAGTGCGCTGTGAAAGCCGTTCTCGAGGAGCGTTAGTGCATCAACCAGGGTATGACATCAAGTCTCGGTAGCCCATCCGCTGCTGCGGCTAAAACTACGAACCCTTCTCCTGTTGCCTGCCCTTCGCTCCGCCTGCTCAGGCTGAGAAGCTGAACGGCCGTGCTGCCATGATGGGCTACGTGCTGGCCGCTTTCGTGGACGCGATTTCGGGCGCTGGCCTGATTGAGCAGCAGGAGTCGTTCCTGGGCAAGCTGGCTCTGCACCTTTGCGTGTTTGCCATCCTGCTGGTGCGCACCACGTCCGACCTGGACAAGTACAAGGGCCTGATTGACGAGGCCACCTTCTACGACAAGCAGTGGAATGCCACCTGGGATGGCGTGCGGCGGCCGTCGGAGGCTGCTGACCAGTAAGCAGCTTGACTGACGCGCGTGTGCGCATCAAGTGTGTTACTTGCGTGACCAGTGGTGTGGTTCATTGTTGTTTTGCGGCGTGTTGTGTGTTCGTCGTCGTGGAGCAGGTGGGCCAGACGTGACGGGAAACCTAAGATGCGTACGGATTCTTAGTTTCCATGGGACGCTGCAAAGACGCACTCGTAGAGAATGACCCGCGTCTGACACAACTGACCTGTTGACCATGAGACTATGTTGACTTGAGAAGACGAATGCTGGGTTCGCATGCATGTTGCGCCCAAGACATGAGTGATTGATGTGAGTGGATAGCTCGATGCGGCGGAAATTCAGTTTTGGGAGCAGGCACGCTTTTGAGCGTGCATGATACAATAGATAGCAAGAGAGGAAGACAGGAGGATACATAGATCCGGCCAGCCTGGTGGGCCGCAGCTCGAGGCGAAATGCCTCAGCAGATGGAAGAGTGCACACCGTGCATGTTCGTGTAAGCCGCTTTGGCGGAATGCCCATGCGGTCAGCGACCTGGCAGCAAAGACTGGGTACCCGCAAAAAACCGGAGGGGCCGCGCTGGGTTTTGCACTCGTCATGACTGTGATGTGTGCGGTGGGACAGACGGAGGGAACCGACCCAAGCCAGTAGTACTAGGCCTATCTGATCCTGCCAGCGTCGGACTCAAGAGCCATCCCGCACCATTACGGCATGGGCACGATCCCCGGCGTGGGCACGATCCCCCAGACAGACGTGCTCTCCAGTCTCCACGATCATATGAGTGCTGGTTACAAGAAGGGGACAGTGTGATCATATGCTGGTTGGGAAAGATGTTGTGGCAACAAAGCATGTGTAGTGCGGAAGCGGCAGGGCTCATATCTTCGTCTTTCCGGGAAGAAACTGGCCCGAAATATGCCCCCCGGAAAGAAGTCGCCGGCCATTTGGGGGGCCCATCCTTCATGTACCAGACAGATTCACGGCCCCAAATCTTCCACAATACCCCTTTTCGGGGGTGGGGGGTGGTGTGGGGGGGGGGGGGGGCGGAGCCCCAAACGCTAGAAGGTGGCCCTTTTTGAACACTGAGGCTCCAGGGAAGCACGCCTCCTTTCCGGTCCACCAGCCATCCCCAAGGGGAGATATGAGCCCTGGGAAGCGGCTGGCAGGGCGCTCGGCAATGCCCCGCACGCCCTGATGGTTGTAACTCGCTCACCCAGCGTGATGCCCAGAGCCCCAGACTAACCTAGAACCAGGCATGCCAACCGCATCCAACTACGCAGAGAGGCGCGTGTCACACGTCACGTTACGGACATGCGCTAAATTGCGAATGATACAATCATTTAGGTGTGTTACAGCTGTGGGCCGGCCTCCGACCCGGGCCCGACACACGGCCTCTGCAGCCAGCCTGCCTGCCATTTAGGTGAACCTTGTCGCCTGGTCGGAGTCGTGTGTTCAGCCTTCTGCCCACAGCTGTGGACGGTGGCAGCCCGCCACGCACCTCGGGTACGGGGGCGGGGCCTTGGGTGGCCGGAGCGCGCGCACAGCCGCTATAGGGGTGGTGGTGGTGTTGGTGTTGGTGTTGGTGGTGGTGGTGGTGGTGGTGGGGGGGGGGGGGGGTAATAGCACGCGTCTAGAGGGGCCGGACACGGGAGTTGGCGATCTCGAGTCTCAACCTGCTGAGAATTTGCGCTGCTTTAATATCTGTCTCAGCCTCGGCTATTGTTGACGATGCTGTAACACGAGCGACGCAGAGCATGCCTACCGATGCACCGACGGCAATTCTGAATGCTGGCAAGTTTCTCATATAGTTGCCGCGCTACTGAAGTTGGTGAAGATACTTTATTTCACTACTTTGCCTGCTACTAGTTCTGCATAGCCCTGGTTGAAGCTCGCGCAATCAATTTCCATACCGGTCCAGCGCGCCCCCCGACATACAGTCTGTTGGACGTAGAGCAAGGCCACGTGTGCAGCACATCGAAAATTTAATCCTTTGCGGCAGGCCGACAGGACAGATGCTGAAGGTCCGTGTCGAAGCGGGGCTCAGGGGGCCGGTGTGTGTGGGGCTAGTGGAACGGTGGCACAATGCTATCCGACTCCTCCGACGGAGTACGGGACCACAACACTAATCAGGGTGGGCGAAGGCCGTCAGCGGTGACTGAATGGGGATATTGGGGCAACGGGCTGAAGTTATCTCAAGTTCGCTGCCCCTCCCCCTTCGTCCTTGCAGCGTGTGATGCTGTTGGGTGCAGCGGCCGCCGGAGGTGCCGCTGCGTATTACTATACAGCCGATATCGACACGCAGATGGAGATGGCCAGTGCGGCGGGGCCGCTGGTGCGCATGCTGGACCCTGAGCTCAGCCACGTCATTGGCATACAGGTGAGGGACCACCCATGCACTGCTGTGGGGCCATCAGTTGAGCCCGCAATGCCCCCTGCTTGGAGCCGGGGCATCTGGATAGGAACGCAGCTTGGTGTTACGCAGGATGTGAAATGAGGCTGACAGTGACTTCTGCTCGTGGCGACGGAGGCGGGTTCTTTGCTGTACCAGTCGTGACGGTTTCGTTACAGCTGGCAAACAATCGAGGTTGCTGCAACGCGGGCTGGTATCTAAAGTGCGCACATTGCCCGAACAGGCGGCCGCGCGCCGGCTTCTGCCACGGGATACACGACCTGACCCTCCTGCTCTCCATACCAAGGTGTTTGGCCTGGACTTCCCCAACCCCATTGGCAAGTCTTTATCCCGTTCTTGTGTCGTACACTGGCAAACTCTGCCCGCCGGGGTGTTGTTCGGCAGCAAGGTTTACTGTGTGATGCTGCTTTGTATGAATCGTCCCTGTAGGTCTGGCGGCGGGCTTTGACAAGAATGCAGAAGCGGTGGCTGGCCTCATGGGGCTGGGCTTTGGCTTCGTTGAAGTCGGTGCGTCGGAGAGCGCAGGGCCAACGCTATCATGACATGGAGGATGCGGTCATGATGGGGTTTGCTCCCAGCCATTCATGCCAGTCTCCTGCTTTTTTGACTCAGCGCGTGGTGACTGTGCAGGCTCCATCACGCCCAAGCCCCAACCTGGTAACCCAACGCCGCGTGTGTTCCGCATACCTGAGCTGAAGTGAGTGGCAAGGGGCAGCCATGCGTTGACGGGATGCGGCACGGCGGTGCCTGGTTTGCAAGTTTTGCCGTTGCACATGATGCTGCACATGGGCTGAGCCCACACCACGTGTACTAGTCTCAGGCCAAAAGTTCCGAAACGCCTCATCTCCCAGACAAAGCTGGGGTCGGTTTGTACAGGCACCGCCCGCCATACATCTAGTTGCATCCAGCTACCTAGCGCAAGCACACCACCACAGAATCCAGATAACCTAGCCACTCAACGAGCCACGATAGCTGAATGCTTGCAAGCAAAGACCGCAACCTAGACATAAGCAGGTCTCAGCCTGCGCGCCAGCGCCACTTTCTGAGCGACATGACAAAATGCATGAGAAAATGAATTACATACCGGTAGCAGCACGTGGCCTATGCCTGCATGCACCTTCTGTGATGCCTCGTGGAATTTTCAATACTGCATGGGGCAGTGCGGAAGGACTTGGCCCCGGAAACAGGTGTGGTGAGGTCGTCGCATTACGCTTGTCACATTGCGCTTCTGTGACTCGGCGATATGTTTGTGCGCCGTGCTGCAGGGCTACCATCAACCGATATGGCTTCAACAACCTTGGCGCGGACGCGGTGCAGGACCATCTGCTGGCATTTGAGGCGGAAACGGAGAAGGACCCGTCACTCAAGCGGGGTGTGTGGGGCCAGAAATGCTGGTTATCATAAGCCACGCCACACAGGGTGGGCCCTGCGCATCAACTGCCTGGCCACTCTAACGAAACACGTGTGTTGCCGTTCCCGTCGGCGCCTTCTTTTCTGCGCCCAGGGCCGTTGGGAGTAAACCTGGGAAAGAACAAGAGCAGCAAGGACGCGGCGCAGGACTACTGCATCGGCCTCACCAAGCTAGCCACGCACTCCGACTACCTGGTTGTCAACGTGTCCAGCCCCAACACACCCGGTGAGACCAGGGCAAGATGGGACGCAGGTCGTGGTGGTGGTAATATGGGGGCCAGGGTCCGTTCAGGAGCATGGAAATGGAGGAACACATACTTTGGTCAGAGAAGAGGGGCAGCTTTGTCCTAGGCCGCCAATATGTGACAGTTGCATGCACGCTAATGATGGCAGGCAGTACGTTGCGTGTGCTACAATTACATTGGGCATCGCAACCTACTCCATTAGTACTAACAGCTGCGTTTGCCCCCTTGCCCCACCGGATGAAGGCCTGCGGGCTCTGCAGGGGCGCAAGGAGCTTGAGGCGCTAGTCAACCAGGTGGGCGGGTGGATGGGTTAGAACGGGAGGTGGGCAGGGAGAGGAGAAGCTCTCTTGCTGCAGCCTGGACCGGAAAGGGTGCGAATCTGTGCAGTTATAATGTTCCATACCCTGCAACCCACGTCCACAGGTCAAGGGTACCCGTGACCGCATGGTGTGGGGCAAGTCGGGTCCGCCCCCTCTGCTGATCAAGGTGGCGCCCGACCTGAACGAGCTGGACAAGCGGGACATCGCGGCGGTGGCGCTGGCGTGCGGCGTGGATGGCCTGATCATCAGTAACACCACCATCCAGCGGCCCGGTAGGACCCATGCATACACTTGTACAATATGTGGCTGGCAACACACACATATTTGGCTTGCTCACACGCACCGTACTGGAGCTGCCAGTGTAGACTGCAGTTAAACGCTGCGTTGGGCATGTGCGTCGATGTATGGCACCTTACTGTTGGTGTGCATGCTGCTCTGTGCCCTCAGGCGAGGTGGCCAACTATCCCGCCGCCCAGGAGGCGGGCGGGCTGAGTGGGCCGCCGCTGTTCGCCATGAGCACAGGCGTGCTGGCTGACATGTACCGCCTCACCGGGGGGCGCCTGCCGCTGGTGGGGTGCGGCGGAGTGGCGAGTGGCGAGGACGCGTACAAGAAGATTCGCGCAGGTGCGTGGACTGTAAGGTTGGAGTATCAGGACACGCAGTCAGGCTGCCGGCTCACCTGCTGTACCAAAGTCTGGCCCGTATGTCAGGCGACTAACGCTACCGTTGTGTACGCCCTGCTTTTTCACCTGCAGGCGCAAGCCTGGTTCAGCTGTATACGGTGTTTGCGTACGAGGGACCGGCGCTCATCCCACGCATCAAGCGTGAGCTGGCCGAGTGCCTCAAGCGGGATGGTTTTGCGAGTGTCGCGGACGCGGTGGGCGCTGACCACCCCGACATTCGCCGCCAGCACAAGGGCGGAAACAGCCTGAACGCGAAGGCGAGCGGCAAGAAGGGCTGGCTGTGGTGAGGCGGCCTGGATGAAGCAGCACTCAAGCACCCTTCCAACTGCGGAGCGATGTGGGGCCGGAACACGTCGAGTATTCGCTGACTGCAGTGGTGCCGTTCATGAAGTTGGCATGGGGCAAGAAGGCGAGTTCCCGTCAGTGTCCGAAGCCCCCCACATGACTGCAGTGGTGCCATGGTATGCGGGGGTTGAACCATACTTTTACAGTGGCCTGGAGAAGGGGAGTGGAGGGGTGGGGTGCAAATGCGCCCGCACACAAAAACACTGTAATCCAAGCGTTCTCGCTGTCAGCCATCTACCGTCCCGAGGAAAATTTCTCAGTACCAACCACCAAAGATTGCGTCAATTTGGCCATGCCCTTCAGCTGGTCAAGTCAGACCCGCAACGGAGCGGTTTCAGACCGTCTGAAGTCTGGACCATTGCCTGCGTTGTTGCGTCACTCTAATCATATGACCGGCATGTGCTAAACTGCGAATGCGGAAATGCAAGACATATGTATGCCCAGCACTTGGGTGCCTCACCCAGTCTGACCTACTGGACGGACCTGCATGCCTAGACCCACCCCTGCCTAGACCGCATGCAAAAGCTTTACATACCCGATACCGGCCACTGGCCCCGTGCCCCAGCCCCGTGCACGTGTGCAGTTCATCGCATGCTTCACCCGGTGCGGAACTGGAAACGCTCCTTGATCTGCGCAATGGCCAGCGCCGCCGGGCTGCCGGCCGCTACCGCTGACTGGATTCGCGCAAACAGGTCCGAGTCCTGCAGACCGGTACAAAGTTTGAAGGAATGGCGCAATGGCGAGTCAGTTCGCAATGCTACCCTCCAAACCACCACAGTGCATGCCTTTGCCAACGTCGAAAGCACCTGTCCCACCTTGATGCGGGCGGCCACTTCAGCGGCCTCTCGCGCCAGGCCCAACGCTGAGAACTCCTCTGCCTTGGCCGGACTGTCTGGCAGCCGCGCAACCAACCTGCAGCCGTAATAAAGTACTGATGTAAACAGGACCTTCTTTGCGCTCTAAAGTAGTCTTACAGTAACGCTCTAAATTAGTCTTACAGTAACTTGTTACGAGGAAAATGGCCCAATCAGCCGCACACAGCATCCCCCTACGCACCTGGCGCGGTACTCGGATGGAGCCTGCCATTTCTTAGCGGCCTGCAAACGTCAAACAGACAGCAGCAGTGAAGCGACTAATGTTCAAGACAAAGCCCAGTGAGCAATCTTAGTGTTTGATCAAACACGTTGCGCACGCATACACGGCATACGGTACGCCGAGCCCCAGTACAACGCATACTGGCATGCCGGGAGTTAATGGTCAGCCGCGCACCTCAATGAACGGCTCCCAGCCGATGGGGCTGCGCCGAAGCTCCGTAGCAAAACCCTGCGTGGGCCCACATGGGCACATGCACCATCGGGCATTGAGATAAAACACATGGAGCCGTGCAGTATGTGGGAGGGAAACTCGCCCCGGGGCATAATAGCATGCAGTAGGTGCGGACAACAGTGCGGTTGGCGCACCTCCAGTGACTCCCAGTCTCGGGCCTCCGCGAGTGTGCGGACCTGCAAGAAGATCAGCACCACAGATGCAATGGTGCATCACCACTCACCCCAATAATCAAGAACACCATAGCATATCATACGCGAAAACGGTCAATAGTCGCCGCCTTCTGCGCACCTTAATCCAGGTGAAGCGGCGGTCGCTGAGGGCAAATTGCTTCTTGATGGCTGTTGCAGCGCGATGGTGTCCGAGCCTATTGGATCACGCACAACTTTTCAGAGCAGCTGAGCAGGAATACCTAGCATAGCGACAAACATCACGTCGTGTTCATGAGCGCTTGATACAATAAGATATGCTCCTGACGCTGGCGTTCCCCTCACCGGATAGCTGCCCGCACGGTGTCCACTAGGCTCAGGCCGTAGAACAGGTGCTGACCCGTCTCTCGCTCCAACCGCGCCTGCTCGCGCCGCAGCGCCGCCATCTCCGACACGGCCTTGGATTGGAACGCGTAGTCGCGGCTCTGAGGAAATTTAAACCAGATACGGCATATAGTCACAGAACAAAGCGTCAAGTTGCAATGCGGCGAGGTGTGGCATGTGATACTCCAACACGCTCGCATGCCCACACACCTGGACATACTTGTGTGACACGTCCGCCAGCTCCGCCGCCAGCTGGGTTGCTGCCGCCTCAGCCTGCGCCGGAAGCATGCCGCCTCCAGCCGCTCCTGCTGCGGCCTGCTCACACGCCTGCACCTCCTGCTGGAGAGCGGCGCGGAAGTGGAGCCCAGCAAGTTCCGCCGCTGCCGCAGCGGGGGGGAAACTGGCTGCGGCAGCAGCGGCTGCTGCAGACAACTGCGATCCTCCCGTGCTTGCTGCTGAATTGCCTGTAGCAACTGCTGATGTCAAAATCGTTTCCAGCAGCCCAGGCTCCTACAATGTCCAAATATATGTGCGACGCAGTCAGGCATTAAGCTCGCGTTGCTGGAAGAGTGCATATGACGAACATACGGTAGCTGCGCCGCCGATACGATTACGCCGCCGACATACCTTGGCCTTGCAGTACTTGATAAACAAGTTGCGAGCCAGCGCCCGCACTGCCACAAGAGACCAGAACTCAGGTAGCGGTCGAGCTCGGTACAGGCCAAATAGTACCAGATACACCTGGCAGGTGGATGGCATGGGGATGACCGGACATCGATGCACTACAGAGGCTGCAACGACACGGCCGACTGGATGTGAGACATGCATGCGACCGCCACGGACAACTGGATGCACGCGCATTGAGATCAATCCAGTGGCGCACCCCCGGTACGGCGGATCAGGCCCAGACTACTGACCAGGTCGGTGTCGCCGCTTTCGATGGCCTTGCGCAACGCCCGCTGGAGCACCTCGTCACTGCTATCGCCCTCGTCGTCGGCTCCCCGGGCATCCAGCCCTGGAAGCAACATACGGGTTGTGTTGTAAACTCACGCTGGAAGCTGGTAGAAGCAGTTCGCGCATGCCCCCCAGCACTGCTATCCCGCCCAACATAGCCAGTGCTCACCTGGTCGTCCTGCTGAGCTCGTACCTCCCGTCCGCGCTGCGGCACTTCCCAAGGCCAAGCTCAGCAGTAAGGGCACCTACAATGAATTCAGCCATGCGGCAGCGCGATTTAGGATTGCAAAAGGTGCCAACCGGGCAAGTTCCTGCCCCGCTCCCTTGCCTGCTGTGCCGGCGACCGCTCTTCGTCCAGCAGCCGTAGCGCCAGGCGGCGTCTGCCCACAACCTGAAGGCGTGAGGCAGGTTGACCAGAGTCATGCCAGAAGTCGGCCTCTCGCTATTTACAACAGCGTACATAGGGACGGGACAGCGTACATAGGGACGGGAAAGGGAGGAAAAGACTAAAATAAACTAAATGAAAACTAGGAGTGCCTCAGCGCCAAATATCTCGTGCATCTTACCAAAGCGTGTGCTGCCAGAGGTGCGTACCGCACACTTGGGCAGCCTTTCAGCTTGGCCACTATTGAGTCCTGCTTGCAGGAAATACATTGGTGACGTTTAGGTTCAGATTTGAGGCGTAGGCGTGCTGTACAGCATGAGCAAGCGGGGCACCACGTGCTGCATAGGGAAGCCCCAAGTTCCAAACTCAACGCCTGGTGCCACGTCGCAACTGACCTTGAGTTGCGCATCATCCACTTGGCTGCCGCCGCTGGACGCCGCAGAAATCTTGGCGCAAGCCCACTGCATGAGCACCTGGTCTTGACCCATGGCAGGCGCCGTAGGGTTGGCGGTGCTGTGTGCACCTGGCCTCAGCGGCTGCTGCTGTGCGCCCGGTATGTTCCGCAGCGCGCCTGCAATGCGGTATGCAAGCAGCCACTGCCGGTACGACATCAGCCTGCAGCACATGTCCAGCCAGCAGTGGGCAATTACCGATAAGCGTTAAATAATGACCCCGCAAAGCCCCAGCATGAACGCCTGCCACAATATACAACCTGCTAGATAAGTTTGGCATCCGGTCCCTGCATGTCAACCCAACCACGCCAAATCCATCGCACAATCACGTGCACATCGGTGCAGCCCGTCCACACCTGGCCACCAGCACGGGCAGGCTCAGCGCCTCCAGCTGGCTCATGGTGAGTGGCAGGCCCACACGCGCATCTCGGACCGCGTTCAACACCCGCAGACGGCAGGCGGTGCCATACATGAGCTGGCGCGGGAAGTCAGGCGGGCAGAAGGGGCGGCCGTATGCAGCAGCCCGCATCAGAGACCGCTGTCGCAGCGGTGACAAATCATGGCCAGCGGCTGTGATGGCAGTGGCCACAGCCGCGGCAAGAGCCGTGGATCCACCATCCTGTACACAACGCAGAAGCGCGGCTCAAGCACAAAGACATCATACGACTACTGAGTAACCCTGCCACATATCTCTACCAAAATGGTCTGGCTGCATTGTTATCCTGCACCTGATGTTAGCTGAGCCCGGTGGCCACTGTGGCCAGCCTGACCTGGATGTTACGCAGTATGCGGTCACAGCGCGGGTTTTGGTCGTCGTATAGCGCCCTGGCGTCCCACAGCTGTGCCGCGGGCCCGGTGGCTCCTGGCCGGAAAACCTGTTGAACGATTTGAACGGCGGAAGAGGGGTGCGCATCTGCACAAACGAAGCGACAACTGCTTTGCCACCGCTACATTCCTGTGCAACCACACTGGTAGCAACCAGTTCACCGGCCCACCTGTGAACAGGCCTCAGGCACCTTGCGCAGCAGCTCGTGACGGCCACGTCCGCCGAACAACAGCCGGCAGCCGTCCACCTCCGGTACCACCTTCAAAGCAATCAGCACGTCGGGATTAGCTCGCTTCGCGCCTATGGAGATTGTGAATATGTGGTGCTAGGCCAACGCCACCGTACATTACACATGGTTCCCACCTGATCCGACTTACCGCCAGGACATCATCGCTCAAGCTCCATTGCACGCTGTCGCCGTAAGGCCCGACCAGCACCGCTGTCTCCGCCCACACCAGTAGTACTGCATCTGACCCCACCCAATGCAGGCCCTGCGGGGCGCATTCAGCCCCGCGCATCTCAAACTCCGTCAGCTGCTTGGTAAGGTCTGCGACAGGAAGCAAATATGCATCAGGACAGGCCGTTAGCATAAGCAGAACCCGCAACCTTTACCACGCCTACACTTCTATGTAACTGCAGGCCGCAGGGGCGCATTGCTCACGGTAAATAGGCCCCTAGCTGGCCCCTTGAGCACCCACCTGCCGCCAGCACCACTAGTCGATGGTCGCGTGTGTACAGCGCCACAAATGCGCCATCTGGAGACACAGCAACGTGGTCAGCGCCGCCCGCTGCCCGCAGTGCCGCAGGGTGGTGGTCTGTGGCCGAAACCTCGTCCAGCTGCCAGAGCACGCCACCAACCACGGCCAGGACCTGCCCGAAGCATTCATGTACAAAGGGCTCCTTGTTGGGCAGTAAAGGTCATACCGGTATGTTGATAAGCAATTGGTACGCGCACAGCCAACATCAGGATGCGATGCCAGCTCACCTCCACACGCGTTGACAATGTGTGGCGTGGGTCCAGCACCGCCACACAGGAGGGCAAGCCCGGCCTCCCCAGGCCACCCAGGCTGAGCAGCCCATTGCTGTTCTGCTCCGCACGGGCATCCTCTGGGCTGCTAGCAGCGAACGCAGCGAGCGGGGGCGAGGCAAGCCGGACGGGACGCGGGTCCCGCAGGTCCGGAACCACCCAGATACTCCCGGGCTGGGACACTGCTGCAGCAGGGGTGCTCGACCCGGGCACGGCCGGTTGCAGTTGCGCTTCGGTGACCACTAGCACGCCAGTGCCGTACACGACCGCCGCAGCCACAGCGTCACGCTCAACTGCAGCCCCAAAACGGAACTCACGGACCTTCTCGGCATATGGGGAATACAGCTCAACCTGTCGGATGGATGTGGCATAGATTAGGGAACACCACTGAAGCACTGCCCTTCCAATCCCCGTGAGCCAACAGGCCTCTGGCGTGGTCTGGTCTTCTGCTCACCTTGCCGCTGGCCTCCACCACAGCGAGCTGCTGCTCGTCAGTCCAGCCCCAGTCCACCAGGCGGCCTCCCTCCCACACCGTTGCGCCAAGCGCCACTCCCGCTGCCGTGAATGTTCGAAGTACCGGCTTCAGGCCGCCGCTTGCTGCGGTTGCTGACGAACCAGATGTCACGAGCACCATGCGCCGCTCATCACGCATCGCAGCAACTGGCCCAGCATACGCCGCGGACGTGAACCTTTTGTCCTCCACCTCAAACCCATCCCAAATGCTCTCGTAGAGGGTCTCCCGTGCGAAGAAGCAGTCGCCCACCACCTCCCAGTCCCCGACTGGTAGCGTTTGGGTGGTCGCCGCAGTGGGGTGGCGTGGAGGAGGGGGTCATCGTGGGGTTGGGAGGGAAGGGGGCCGACCGCGGCAGGCAACCGTGGAGGGGAGGAAAATCACAACAGGAACAGGAGGTCGCACAATCAAGCAAGTGGTTACTTTATTTCGCAAGGTCCGCTCAATCCGAAAGGAAGGTCGCAATGATCCTGCAACGCTTGGCCCAACACGTCAAACAGGTATCGCTTACCCGCTTGAGTCTTGAGCTGAGCCATGGTATCAGCCATGTTTGTCCAAGCGGCACTCACGGAAGCCCTAACAAGCCCGCGTTGCAGTATCGCTAGAACGCTGTTGCTGCGAGCAAAGCTAAATTACATCGCTTGATTGCTTGAAAACTTACAAGCGATACGGTTCGGGCTTTAGAGGGGAATGTTACCGTCGCGTCCGCGCTGTCATGGTGCGCCAGCAAAGTATCGTTGAAATTTTGTACAGTTTACTGCAATATGTTTACTTGGTGATATGTTTAACGTTTTATTTGAAGTGCTGAAGGTAGTTTACGGCTTCTGCCAGTGTGCAACACCCGGCAGCATCACTGACGATCACTGTCGCCCCGTGCTCCCTCCCGTTGGGAGGTTCCGCTTCGTTTGGATAGCGTCAGGGGACGTATTCACTCGAGGTCATGGGTTCGATTCCCATACAACCCCCCGATTTCGATCGGGTGAAATGCCTATGAGCTAGTTGCTGTCTGGACGAGTTTAGATCTTGGTTGACGGGATCAGATGAGGCCTTAAGGATGGTGGTGAGCGCTCTATAAAGCAAGTAGCTCGATCTGTCGGGTCGCTATAGCCTGATTTCGGCACGTGTCTGTCGCGCCTCCGGACTCCTGATGAGTTAGTGGGGCCTACATGGACCCGAATCCATGTAACAATGTTGTTGTTGTTGTGCTCCCTCCGTGCGGTGAAGGCAGAATGCCCAATAGTATACAATGCTTCCAAATTATGCTTGCGGTGTTATATTACAGTATAAGGGACAATCCGAACCCGCAAGCACGCAGGAGCCATCGGTTGCTACTGCAACAGGGGCACCCTACTGTACTGCTGCAAACCCTCTCCCTGCCAGAGTCCGCGTGACTCCGCGCACAGCAAGTCCCAGCCAAGCCTTAACCCGCCGGAGCCCCGCCATTCACCTCAACGCCACAATCCCCAGAAAAAACCCACATAACAGCAGACTCGATACGACCACCGAAGGCCCACGCACCATCCAGGACGCAATTTCAGGCACCCATGCGAGACACTCACAATGATCCAGCACAGACAACATGGACCACTAGTGTTGGCGCTACAGAGCTGCTCCGCCCCTCCCCTAGTAACAGCGACATGGGGGGACTTAAAACTATACGGCAAGTGCAGAGCCATCCCATCACCCGGCACACACGCAATGCAAGGATGCAAAGGTGGAACCGCAGCTCAACCCTACCACACAATGCCCAAAAACAACAAACGTTTGGAGCCTACCCCAAAAGTCGCAACAAACAAACGATTAAAGCACATCACCTGGGCGGACGGACGCTTCGTGGCCAACCTGACCATGGGCACTTGATTGCTGTCGGCCCCAATCCACAGTAGCCAAGGCGGCACGGCACACAACATGACAGGGTCAGACCCGCAGGCGGCCGGACAAGCCATAAGTCCGTACGAGTAAAAGCATTCAAGGCGTCTGCAGGAGGGATGCCCATTGCAATCCCAACCTTGTTCCCCAGGGCCAGCGCCGCCGTACAATCCCAGAACCAGTGGCGGTGGTCCCCGTCCGGCATAATCAGCAGCACGCGCACGGCATGGGTCGATACTCCGACCCTTATCCAACGTGCTGAACGGTGGCGGTGCGGCCAAACTGCTCCCTCACACTGTTCGGGGTGTGCTGCGCGCTCACGGTAGCGTACATATCCTGGCTGGTCCCGTGATCCCGAGCTTGGCAGTGGTCTGGTGGCTGAAGAGCGGTCGTGCGCTCACAGCGAACCACATGCGGGAGGCCGTGAGAACATGTCCTTGCAGCTGCTGCCTAAGTCGCCATGGGCAGGGGCCCTTGCACGGGCAAGTGCAGCAGCACGTGCGGCAGGACACGATCGACAGCTGAGGGGAAAGCTGTAGTAGGCATCACCAGTAAAAGGACTTGATGATTACCGTGACGGGAAATATGGCGCTGAACTAATGTTCGCCCACAGAAGCTGCAGGAATGGAGGGGCAGGTACTTGCACGCTGTGGGGGGTCTGGCTGTGCAGCTCGGGCTACAACCGCGGTGGCCTGGAGCCGCGGGACACACAGGAGTCGCCCAACCAGATGGGCACGCCCTGCACCGACTGAAATGGACCACATGTGCTGCGTGCGGGGAGGCCTAGCACCGCTGCGCGGCCCCTGGTACCGCGCCAAGGAGGACAAGCACAGGCGGTGCCGTGAGGCCAACAAGTGGCGGCGCAAGGGCCAAGACATGGCGCAAGTGGCGCGAGGTTGTGGGTGTCGGGGATTGTGTTCACTGTGAGGTAGTCCCAGTGTGGTACGATGAATCACCACCGGACACCAAGGGCTGCGAAAGGCCATGCTGTCCAGCCTGAGGATATCATTATAGTATGGGGGTATCAGTGCGTCTAAAGCATAGTGCATTTCCCCCTCTCCCTCCCCTCCCCCTTCCCGTCTCCCTCGTATCCCGCACCTTCACCCGCCATCGTCAGCGACGCCCGCCGCCCATCCCATGCCGCCCACCACAGCTGCCCCTAACCCTCTCCTCGCCGCCATCTTCGTCAATCTGCCCCCCCCCCCGCCCCCCCCCGCGATTGTATCGCGAAATTTAGATAACGGGGTGGTTCTGTACGCGCGCGAGCCTGGGTGCCATCAATGACTACCGACGACACCGACGACAAGACTGAAGATTCAAGGCTCAAGGGCGCCCGAGACCTAAAGGTTAAGGCCATACCACCTCCGCGCTCTGAGTTGGGCTGGTTGGTTTGGGTTCGCTTGGTCGTTTCGCTTTTGGTTTCTGGAATGAACTACCCACCCCCGCCTCCCTCTCCATCGCGCCGTCTCCTCGCCGCCGTCTTCAAACCCACCTGCAGTCCGCCATCGCCACCCCTCAACCTCCCCCAGCCCGCGCTCGCCACGGCATCTAGCTGTTGTTACCACCCTGGCCCCATCCTCTACCATGCCTATCCCTACCGCTCCCCATTATGCTTCCCGTCCCTCATGTCCTAGTCCGGTAGTTGTCCAGGGCACTCGATTACGAGGTCTTGTCAGGTAACTGTGAACCGTAGATAAATTCACACCCAAACCCACACCCACATCCCCCAACCCGCCCCTCCCGCCCCCAAAACGTCTACACTTGCCGCCAAATCAGCTGGAAACCGCCTTCACTCCGTAGATGCACCGCCCCAAAACCCAAAACTCCTTCCCTGCCTTCGGCGCGTTTGTAGCAAATGTCTACGCTGTAGATGGAAGATATGAGCACTGCACCATCATCATTACCATGCCGCTCACCACAGCTGCCCCTCTCCCTCCCCAAGGCTTAATGGCACCCAAAACATACAGCTGAAGGCCACACCTCCTCCGTGCTCTGGGCAGGGACGGTTGGTGTTGTTTTCTTGGTTGTTTTGCGCCCAATTGCTCAATACTAGTAATTACTATTGCGTTTGCATGTAGAGTAGGCAGCAGGGAAACTCTGGCCAAAGCAAGAAGCAACTATGTATCTGACCGCTAGTCTCCTGGGCCCTACACTTTGCCCTTACTGACTTCACATGCCTACACAACATGCACAAACTATTTTACGCCTCCAACAGATATCATGTTAGTATATGTAACACCCAGGCACAGGAAACTAAGCATTCCCACTGGTGTGTGTGGGCATAGTCCCACAACCCCAGCAGCTTGTTTTGGGCACTTAAAGGGGGCCGCTGTGACGCGCGCCGCAGCTTAGCTACGAACCTGCGTCATGATGATCTAGAGCGACTTGCCCAGGCCTATCTGCACATCTGCTGGTCGAACCGTGGTGGAAGCCCCTCCCTCCCTCCCTTTCTCCCTTCTCTCCCTTTTCTCCCTTTTCTCCCTCCCTTCCTCCCTCCCTCCCTCCCTCCCTCCCTCCCTCCCTCCCTCCCTCCCTCCTCCCTCCCTCCCTCCCTCCCTCCCTCCCTCCCTCCCTCCCTCCCTCCCTCCCTCCCTCCCTCCCTCCCTCCCTCCCTCCCTCCCTCCCTCCCTCCCTCCCTCCCTCCCTCCCTCCCTCCCTCCCTCCCTCCCTCCCTCCCTCCCTCCCTCCCTCCCTCCCTCCCTCCCTCCCTCCCTCCCTCCCTCCCTCCCTCCCTCCCTCCCTCCCTCCCTCCCTCCCTCCCTCCCTCCCTCCCTCCCTCCCTCCCTCCCTCCCCAGCTTCCCTCTCTCCCCAGTTTCCCTCTCTCCCCTGGGCACCCTTTAAACCAGTCCCCCTCCCTCCCCAGGCCCCCCTCCCTCTCCAGCCCCTTTCTTCCCCAGCCCCGCCTCACCACCCTTCTCTACAAGCTGTTTGTCATAAGGTTTTACCACAGTTCCTAAGCCTGCGCGCCCCCCGGGTACGTACCTCTGCCAGCGCCCAACTGAGCTCACCTGAGTGGAGACCGCCGTGGATGGCAGCCGAGGTGAGGCATTTCCGCCAAGCCGCCGGCTGCGAGCTTTTCCATAGGCCCTAATTTCAGAACATATTGTATGCACCGACATGGGAAGGGATTGCAGAGCGTGCGCCCAGGGTAGAGCGTTAGCTTGCAAGCAGCGAGGTCGTGAGCTTGTGAATCATCATCAGGGCCCGCTATTCGTATATCTTGCAATACGTATAAGCCACATATCGTAAGTATGGCTGTTAAGGAGATCATGGCCAGAGTTTGACCCCCCCGTTGCGACCCCTACGACCCGTCGCGACCTCTGCGAGTTCAAGTAGCGACCACAAGACCTCACGCAAGATAGTAACTATTGTATTACGGCAGCCGTTATACCAGATACACTTTACAGAATTACCAAACGATGCTTGCGCTGCAAAAGCAAATCTTGCCCGAACCGCCAGGGCGCTAGGAGGGTAACCGAGCAGAGACACGTCTATTGTAAGCATACACAAGCTAAACTCATACAAATAGATGTAACAAGCAGGCCAGAACACGCAGTGCCTTGGCCCGGAAGCGACATGGCCAACTGGATGTGTTGCCGCACCTGGTGGCTGCCCCGCCTTGCAGCGCGAGTCAGGATGAATCATTTAGCGTACCTGCATCGATCCTAGCCAGTCTGATCGCGTCCAGGGTTGGCGACATGAGTACTGCGGGTTGCGTGCGAGGGGCATGTAGGAGACTGTGAACACCATGCCCTCCGCGCCCCCACCATCCCAAACACTTAGTATGATGTTAATGAGGTAATTTACAAGCTTTGGTGACAGTCTGACCGCATATGAGAACTGTCGCACTGACCCAGCTGAAAACCCCCCTCCTGCCTTGGCCCGGAAGCGACATGGCCAACTGGATGTGTTGCCGCACCTGGTGGCTGCCCCGCCTTGCAGCGCGAGTCAGGATGAATCATTTAGCGTACCTGCATCGATCCTAGCCAGTCTGATCGCGTCCAGGGTTGGCGACATGAGTACTGCGGGTTGCGTGCGAGGGGCATGTAGGAGACTGTGAACACCATGCCCTCCGCGCCCCCACCATCCCAAACACTTAGTATGATGTTAATGAGGTAATTTACAAGCTTTGGTGACAGTCTGACCGCATATGAGAACTGTCGCACTGACCCAGCTGAAAACCCCCCTCCTGCCTTGGCCCGGAAGCGACATGGCCAACTGGATGTGTTGCCGCACCTGGTGGCTGCCCCGCCTTGCAGCGCGAGTCAGGATGAATCATTTAGCGTACCTGCATCGATCCTAGCCAGTCTGATCGCGTCCAGGGTTGGCGACATGAGTACTGCGGGTTGCGTGCGAGGGGCATGTAGGAGACTGTGAACACCATGCCCTCCGCGCCCCCACCATCCCAAACACTTAGTATGATGTTAATGAGGTAATTTACAAGCTTTGGTGACAGTCTGACCGCATATGAGAACTGTCGCACTGACCCAGCTGAAAACCCCCCTCCTGCCTTGGCCCGGAAGCGACATGGCCAACTGGATGTGTTGCCGCACCTGGTGGCTGCCCCGCCTTGCAGCGCGAGTCAGGATGAATCATTTAGCGTACCTGCATCGATCCTAGCCAGTCTGATCGCGTCCAGGGTTGGCGACATGAGTACTGCGGGTTGCGTGCGAGGGGCATGTAGGAGACTGTGAACACCATGCCCTCCGCGCCCCCACCATCCCAAACACTTAGTATGATGTTAATGAGGTAATTTACAAGCTTTGGTGACAGTCTGACCGCATATGAGAACTGTCGCACTGACCCAGCTGAAAACCCCCCTCCTGCCTTGGCCCGGAAGCGACATGGCCAACTGGATGTGTTGCCGCACCTGGTGGCTGCCCCGCCTTGCAGCGCGAGTCAGGATGAATCATTTAGCGTACCTGCATCGATCCTAGCCAGTCTGATCGCGTCCAGGGTTGGCGACATGAGTACTGCGGGTTGCGTGCGAGGGGCATGTAGGAGACTGTGAACACCATGCCCTCCGCGCCCCCACCATCCCAAACACTTAGTATGATGTTAATGAGGTAATTTACAAGCTTTGGTGACAGTCTGACCGCATATGAGAACTGTCGCACTGACCCAGCTGAAAACCCCCCCTCCTGCCTTGGCCCGGAAGCGACATGGCCAACTGGATGTGTTGCCGCACCTGGTGGCTGCCCCGCCTTGCAGCGCGAGTCAGGATGAATCATTTAGCGTACCTGCATCGATCCTAGCCAGTCTGATCGCGTCCAGGGTTGGCGACATGAGTACTGCGGGTTGCGTGCGAGGGGCATGTAGGAGACTGTGAACACCATGCCCTCCGCGCCCCCACCATCCCAAACACTTAGTATGATGTTAATGAGGTAATTTACAAGCTTTGGTGACAGTCTGACCGCATATGAGAACTGTCGCACTGACCCAGCTGAAAACCCCCCTCCTGCCTTGGCCCGGAAGCGACATGGCCAACTGGATGTGTTGCCGCACCTGGTGGCTGCCCCGCCTTGCAGCGCGAGTCAGGATGAATCATTTAGCGTACCTGCATCGATCCTAGCCAGTCTGATCGCGTCCAGGGTTGGCGACATGAGTACTGCGGGTTGCGTGCGAGGGGCATGTAGGAGACTGTGAACACCATGCCCTCCGCGCCCCCACCATCCCAAACACTTAGTATGATGTTAATGAGGTAATTTACAAGCTTTGGTGACAGTCTGACCGCATATGAGAACTGTCGCACTGACCCAGCTGAAAACCCCCCTCCTGCCTTGGCCCGGAAGCGACATGGCCAACTGGATGTGTTGCCGCACCTGGTGGCTGCCCCGCCTTGCAGCGCGAGTCAGGATGAATCATTTAGCGTACCTGCATCGATCCTAGCCAGTCTGATCGCGTCCAGGGTTGGCGACATGAGTACTGCGGGTTGCGTGCGAGGGGCATGTAGGAGACTGTGAACACCATGCCCTCCGCGCCCCCACCATCCCAAACACTTAGTATGATGTTAATGAGGTAATTTACAAGCTTTGGTGACAGTCTGACCGCATATGAGAACTGTCGCACTGACCCAGCTGAAAACCCCCCTCCTGCCTTGGCCCGGAAGCGACATGGCCAACTGGATGTGTTGCCGCACCTGGTGGCTGCCCCGCCTTGCAGCGCGAGTCAGGATGAATCATTTAGCGTACCTGCATCGATCCTAGCCAGTCTGATCGCGTCCAGGGTTGGCGACATGAGTACTGCGGGTTGCGTGCGAGGGGCATGTAGGAGACTGTGAACACCATGCCCTCCGCGCCCCCACCATCCCAAACACTTAGTATGATGTTAATGAGGTAATTTACAAGCTTTGGTGACAGTCTGACCGCATATGAGAACTGTCGCACTGACCCAGCTGAAAACCCCCCTCCTGCCTTGGCCCGGAAGCGACATGGCCAACTGGATGTGTTGCCGCACCTGGTGGCTGCCCCGCCTTGCAGCGCGAGTCAGGATGAATCATTTAGCGTACCTGCATCGATCCTAGCCAGTCTGATCGCGTCCAGGGTTGGCGACATGAGTACTGCGGGTTGCGTGCGAGGGGCATGTAGGAGACTGTGAACACCATGCCCTCCGCGCCCCCACCATCCCAAACACTTAGTATGATGTTAATGAGGTAATTTACAAGCTTTGGTGACAGTCTGACCGCATATGAGAACTGTCGCACTGACCCAGCTGAAAACCCCCCTCCTGCCTTGGCCCGGAAGCGACATGGCCAACTGGATGTGTTGCCGCACCTGGTGGCTGCCCCGCCTTGCAGCGCGAGTCAGGATGAATCATTTAGCGTACCTGCATCGATCCTAGCCAGTCTGATCGCGTCCAGGGTTGGCGACATGAGTACTGCGGGTTGCGTGCGAGGGGCATGTAGGAGACTGTGAACACCATGCCCTCCGCGCCCCCACCATCCCAAACACTTAGTATGATGTTAATGAGGTAATTTACAAGCTTTGGTGACAGTCTGACCGCATATGAGAACTGTCGCACTGACCCAGCTGAAAACCCCCCTCCTGCCTTGGCCCGGAAGCGACATGGCCAACTGGATGTGTTGCCGCACCTGGTGGCTGCCCCGCCTTGCAGCGCGAGTCAGGATGAATCATTTAGCGTACCTGCATCGATCCTAGCCAGTCTGATCGCGTCCAGGGTTGGCGACATGAGTACTGCGGGTTGCGTGCGAGGGGCATGTAGGAGACTGTGAACACCATGCCCTCCGCGCCCCCACCATCCCAAACACTTAGTATGATGTTAATGAGGTAATTTACAAGCTTTGGTGACAGTCTGACCGCATATGAGAACTGTCGCACTGACCCAGCTGAAAACCCCCCTCCTGCCTTGGCCCGGAAGTGACATGGCCAACTGGATGTGTTGCCGCACCTGGTGGCTGCCCCGCCTTGCAGCGCGAGTCAGGATGAATCATTTAGCGTACCTGCATCGATCCTAGCCAGTCTGATCGCGTCCAGGGTTGGCGACATGAGTACTGCGGGTTGCGTGCGAGGGGCATGTAGGAGACTGTGAACACCATGCCCTCCGCGCCCCCACCATCCCAAACACTTAGTATGATGTTAATGAGGTAATTTACAAGCTTTGGTGACAGTCTGACCGCATATGAGAACTGTCGCACTGACCCAGCTGAAAACCCCCCTCCTGCCTTGGCCCGGAAGCGACATGGCCAACTGGATGTGTTGCCGCACCTGGTGGCTGCCCCGCCTTGCAGCGCGAGTCAGGATGAATCATTTAGCGTACCTGCATCGATCCTAGCCAGTCTGATCGCGTCCAGGGTTGGCGACATGAGTACTGCGGGTTGCGTGCGAGGGGCATGTAGGAGACTGTGAACACCATGCCCTCCGCGCCCCCACCATCCCAAACACTTAGTATGATGTTAATGAGGTAATTTACAAGCTTTGGTGACAGTCTGACCGCATATGAGAACTGTCGCACTGACCCAGCTGAAAACCCCCCTCCTGCCTTGGCCCGGAAGCGACATGGCCAACTGGATGTGTTGCCGCACCTGGTGGCTGCCCCGCCTTGCAGCGCGAGTCAGGATGAATCATTTAGCGTACCTGCATCGATCCTAGCCAGTCTGATCGCGTCCAGGGTTGGCGACATGAGTACTGCGGGTTGCGTGCGAGGGGCATGTAGGAGACTGTGAACACCATGCCCTCCGCGCCCCCACCATCCCAAACACTTAGTATGATGTTAATGAGGTAATTTACAAGCTTTGGTGACAGTCTGACCGCATATGAGAACTGTCGCACTGACCCAGCTGAAAACCCCCCTCCTGCCTTGGCCCGGAAGCGACATGGCCAACTGGATGTGTTGCCGCACCTGGTGGCTGCCCCGCCTTGCAGCGCGAGTCAGGATGAATCATTTAGCGTACCTGCATCGATCCTAGCCAGTCTGATCGCGTCCAGGGTTGGCGACATGAGTACTGCGGGTTGCGTGCGAGGGGCATGTAGGAGACTGTGAACACCATGCCCTCCGCGCCCCCACCATCCCAAACACTTAGTATGATGTTAATGAGGTAATTTACAAGCTTTGGTGACAGTCTGACCGCATATGAGAACTGTCGCACTGACCCAGCTGAAAACCCCCCTCCTGCCTTGGCCCGGAAGCGACATGGCCAACTGGATGTGTTGCCGCACCTGGTGGCTGCCCCGCCTTGCAGCGCGAGTCAGGATGAATCATTTAGCGTACCTGCATCGATCCTAGCCAGTCTGATCGCGTCCAGGGTTGGCGACATGAGTACTGCGGGTTGCGTGCGAGGGGCATGTAGGAGACTGTGAACACCATGCCCTCCGCGCCCCCACCATCCCAAACACTTAGTATGATGTTAATGAGGTAATTTACAAGCTTTGGTGACAGTCTGACCGCATATGAGAACTGTCGCACTGACCCAGCTGAAAACCCCCCTCCTGCCTTGGCCCGGAAGCGACATGGCCAACTGGATGTGTTGCCGCACCTGGTGGCTGCCCCGCCTTGCAGCGCGAGTCAGGATGAATCATTTAGCGTACCTGCATCGATCCTAGCCAGTCTGATCGCGTCCAGGGTTGGCGACATGAGTACTGCGGGTTGCGTGCGAGGGGCATGTAGGAGACTGTGAACACCATGCCCTCCGCGCCCCCACCATCCCAAACACTTAGTATGATGTTAATGAGGTAATTTACAAGCTTTGGTGACAGTCTGACCGCATATGAGAACTGTCGCACTGACCCAGCTGAAAACCCCCCTCCTGCCTTGGCCCGGAAGCGACATGGCCAACTGGATGTGTTGCCGCACCTGGTGGCTGCCCCGCCTTGCAGCGCGAGTCAGGATGAATCATTTAGCGTACCTGCATCGATCCTAGCCAGTCTGATCGCGTCCAGGGTTGGCGACATGAGTACTGCGGGTTGCGTGCGAGGGGCATGTAGGAGACTGTGAACACCATGCCCTCCGCGCCCCCACCATCCCAAACACTTAGTATGATGTAAATAAGGTAATTTACAAGCTTTGGTGACAGTCTGACCGCATATGAGAACTGTCGCACTGACCCAGGGTTTTAGGGTTTTAGGGGTTTAGGGTTTTAGGGTTTTAGGGTTTTAGGGTTTTAGGGTTTTAGGGTTTTAGGGTTTTAGGGTTTTAGGGTTTAGGGTTTTTAGGTTTAGGTTTAGGGTTTTAGGGTTTTAGGGTTTAGGGTTTTAGGGTTTTAGGGTTTTAGGGTTTTAGGTTTTAGGGTTTTAGGGTTTAGGGTTTTAGGGTTTTAGGGTTTGGGTTTTAGGGTTTTAGGTTTTAGGGTTTTAGGGTTTTAGGGTTTTAGGGTGTTAGGGTTTTAGGGTTT
>JAEHOD010000129.1:0-143619 GCA_016834595.1 Chlamydomonas schloesseri | reverse complement strand
CTGCAGGGTGCCGTTGCTTCCAAGGCCGGGCTCCATGCCGGCAGTGCCTGGCAGTGCCGGTCTCACGCGACCCATGTGTGAGCTGCTGGCAGAGCGGGTGGCACAGCCACTGCGTGTGTGGGTAGGTTGCACATTTGGGGAGTGCGAGAAGGACCAGGGTGGGTCTTGGGAAGTGCGCGTGGTCTCAGCGCTGGCAAGCGCCCAGAGGAGGGCCTTTCGTGCAGCCTCAGGTGTGCCGGCGGTGGCGTAGTGGAGGCCCGTCCATGTATGCTGTAGGCGTCATGCCTTGCTCCGAAGGCCCGAATCCGCTGCTTCACGGCTCCAGTATTCGTCTGCTTCTGTTGTGGCGTTGAGGGGGAGGCAAACAACTCACTCACCGGTCCTTCCACCTATGTTGTGCAGGGCTCGAATGATGGCCGTGGTGGTGCTCGCAGGGAGCGACGTTTGGTGCTGTGGGGCGGCCTTCCGGTCGGTTTGGTCTGGGTCGCGGCGGTAGCGGTGGAGCAGAGCTGCAACGGCCTCCCTCGAAGGCTCGGGCACGGGCGGTGGTCCGGTGGAAGCGGTCCCACAGCGCTTTGCAGGCGAAGGTATGTGATAGTGCCTATCCACCGGCCGTTGGGGTCATAGACGTTGGCTTGCGTCGGTGCAGCCCTGCCTGTGGTTGTGGGTGTGGTGATAATGTAGGTGCCTGGGGGCGGGGTGTCCTTGTACGGGTTGCAGGGGCTGGTACAGATGTGGTTTGTGCCCGGATTTCGCGTGCCCGGGCACGAGGTCATCCCGGCCGGGTCGTGCCTGCCTTGGTCGCTGGCGCATGGTCAGGTTCCGGTCCCATCGGTCGGGGCGGGTGGGGCGGATGGGGGCGTCTGGCCCGGCAGCGAGCCGTTCGTTGTAGGCGGGCCAGCAGGTCATCCCAGTCGGGGGTTTGTTCTTGAGGTCTTGCTCCCTGTCGCGCTCTCCTGCCCATGTGAGCCCGGGCACAGAGCCGTGTGGACCAGGACGAGAAGAGTGCGGCGCGCGGGGCGCAAGGTGCTGTGGGTCTGGGCGCGCCGGGTGGGGCTGGAGCCGGTGCAGGCGGTTTGGACTGGGGCGGGGCTGAGGCATGTCGGGGTTCGACTTCCATGTGGGGGGGCGCGCTGGCGGGGCGTCTCCCCTGGGCGGATGGGGTTTTTTGGGTCGGTTTTGCAATGGATGCTTGTAGCAACGTTCCTCCGTGACGGGTTTTGTATCCCATGCGTTTAAAACGCAGTCACTAGGCCCGGGGGTGTGACTGAGGCTTTCCATTGTACTGTAAAGTACTGTTCACGGGAGCCAGATGTGTCTTCGCCGGCCTTGCGCTTCTTCTCAATGTCCTTGTCGGTCATGTTTTGTTGCTTGCTGCCATATAGGACGGACTCAAGTTCCTGTCCGTCATTGTCGAGGTCGTAGGTCAGTTGCGCATCACCGTTGGTGCAGTCGTCCGTGCGGGGGTGAATCAGGTCTTGACGACTCGGGTCCTGGCAAGCTGCCAGTTGAGGCGCGCGCCGTCTCGCCTGGGGTGGGGCGCGTGGGTGGGTGCCACCTGTGCGGTATCGATATCCATGTCGTCTGCTGCTGATGCAGGCTTGTCAACATCCATGGGGCCAGCGGTGGCGGCTGCGGCAGCCGCCTGTTCCTTCTCGTGGAGGTAGGTGTGGACCGCGTTAAGTTGTGGAGGGTGTTGGTTGGCATTTAGCAGGGCCGTGATGGCAGGGGCTAGCTGGCGTGTGCGCGGGTGCGGTCGAGGGCTTTGCATGAGAGGGGCTGGGTCCTGGGGCTGCGTTTTGCACAGCTGGGCATGCTTGCGCATGTCCTTGTTTAGAGCGCTGAATACTGAGCGTGCCGTCTCGTACCCACGTGTCCCAACCGCCAGGCTCTCATCTCCATTCGTGAGGCGCAGGGCTGAGTTCATTGCGGCGTTGTCACCGGTGAGTAGGTCTTCGGGGTGGTGCGTGTGTTTTCTGCAATCCTAATCCGTTGCGCTGCGTGCTTAGTGGTCCGACGGGGGCGCGCAGTGGGGTTGGGTAGGAGGCGGTTGACTGCCGCCTTTCGGGGCCGTTCACGGGCCCGGGGGGTTTGGGAGGGATTGGGTGCGGCCTGGTGGGTTTTGGTAGGGTTGCCAGGGGATGGCGCCTGGGTGGCACCAGGCGCAGTTGCGTTCATTGGGGGGTTGTGGTAGATTGGGCTTCCCATAGTGGCTTGGGTTGGAGGTGCGTGGTCGGTGGCCTGGGGTGCGGGGCCGTGTGGGGCGGCGTGCTGAAGGAGCCCGGTGACTGGCTGGGTCATGCCTGGTGGTAGCGGGTCTGGTCTGTTGGTTAGGTCCTGGAGCGCGCCCAGGGTTGGGATCGCCCGCTGGGGGGGAGGGAGAGGGTTCGGGTCCGCGTGTTTCTCTGCGCTGCCTGCTTCCCTGTTGGCCGAACTGATTGCAAGGCTGAGCCGGTTTAGAGCAACTTTGTGTTTGTGTCGTACCCTGTTAGCCCCCAGGCATTTTTCGAGGGCCTTCGAAGTGATCAGGTGGCGGCCGGTGTTCCGGTCGACTAGGTGGCTGAGCTCAAGTTGCAGCTCGGCGAGCGGGAGCACGTGCTCAACAGGCAGAGGGGCGGTGTCGGAGACCGCGGCTACAGCGTCGAGGGCCGCAACGATGGACCAGGTGGGGGTGGATAGGGGGGCGCCCTTGCAGAACAGTTGGATGCCGTGTTCTCTTGCAAGGGTCATTTGTTTCAGTGTAGTGAAGGCCCGACCCCTATCTGCGGGCAGGTGGTGGGCGGTGCTGTTGCCGGCGATGCTGTGTTGGCGGGGGAGGAGGGCGCGCGTGACTGCACCCAGGCGGCCCGTGTCGTTGAGGGCCAAGACTAAGGCTCGGTGGGCCACTCGAGCGTATAGGGGAAGGAGGGATCCTAGCCCCAGTCCGTACTCCTCGATAGGCAGGAGGGTGGTACGGGTCGGGAAGCTGCGCGGCAGCCCGTACGCCTTCTTGGCAAAGCCAGCTAGGGCGGTATCCAGGGCGACGATGTCCTGTTTTGTGTACGGCATGGCGGCAAACGCGTACGCTACTGACGTTTGGACGCACTGCTGTAACATGCGCAGGCGCTGTGCGGGCGTGGCCAAGGATGTCGTGATTGCCAAGCCCTTTTCTCGTACGATTTCGGTCGTGCGTGCGACCTGTGCCTTCCAGTCAAGGGCAAAGGTAAGCTGCACGCCTAGGTATTTGTACGGCTTTGTGGGTGGGAAGTACGGGACGGGAGTGGTGCCGATGCGCAGCGTGTTGTTCATGTCCCGGTGCATGGCGGCCAGGGTGGCCTTTCCTGTCGGTCCGTCCAGGGTGGGGGACGCCCGGGATTTGTTGTGCCAGATTGCTGTGGTGGCACACTTGGTGTGGTTCACACGCAGGCTTGCCCAGTCCGCGTATTTTGATATCTTGTCGCATTGGGTTTGCAGGTCGGCCAGCGAGTTGGTGAGAGCAGCTAGGTCGTCAGCGTACGCAGCGGCGCTGCAATGGTATTGCGAATTTTCTTCACTACTGAGGCAGCCGTATTGGTAGCCGCGCCCGCCCACGTGGAGCCAGCGTACGAGTGGCTCCATGAACAGGATGAAAAGCACTGGTGAGAGCGTGTCGCCCTGCACCGTGCCGCGCTCAACGGGGATGGCCGATGTGCAGCCATGTTCCGTGCGGATGCGTGTGGTTGCGTGTTGGTACAGGTTGCGGACCGCGCGGATTAAATCATTGGGTAGCCCAAGGTCAAACATGATTTGCAGCAGTCGGTCCTGGTCAATAGTGTTGAAAGCGGAGCTGTAGTCCACGTACACTGCGTACACGTCTTTCCCGTACAGGGCGGCATCCTCAAGCACGTGCACCAGGTTCAGGACCTGGCGCTCAGTGTTGCAGTACGCCCGAAACCCCTCCTGGGCCTCACTGAACAGCTGCAGCGGCCCCGCGAGTTCACCGATGCCCAAGGTGAGCATTGACGTGTAAAGCTTGTAGCACGTGTTGGCTAGTGCGATTGGGCGCTTATTTTTAACGTCCAGGGTGTCGCCAGGTTTGGGGAGCAGGACGGTGTCTGAGGTAGCCCACGTAGTGGGGATTTCTGACTTGACATACATGACTTTCAATACGTTATGCAGGGCCTGCTTCATGCCGGCGGGCAAGATGCGGAGTAGCTCGTTCGGGATGCCATCCGGGCCTGTCGCTTTGTTGCGGGACAGGTGAGAGATGCAGTGGTCGAAGTTGGCGGGGTCCAGCATGCTGGGCAGCATGGAGTGTGCATCGGGATGCCGGTTACGCTCAAGGTTGAATGCGTCTGTGGCATTGGGTTGCTCGAAGGGGTACCCCCGTTTCGACCCAGGTTCGAGTCGGTAGTGGCCGGTGCGTGGGCCGTTAGGGGGTTTGGACAGTTTGCTGAAGTGACTTTCGAGGACGGCTAGGATGCTCGCGGATTCTGTGGCCACCTCCCCGGTTTCGGGGTTGCGCACTGCCGGGAGTCCGCGTTCCCCGCTGCCTGTTTGAAAAATGCGTTTATGCCCCTGCGCAGGTCTGGTCGCGAGGGTGCGCTGCAGTGCGGTGGCTGCGGCTTCCCGCTGTGCCTTGGACCTGTCCGCCACCAGTTGGCGGTGGCGGGTTTGGCAGTCCTTGATCTTGCCTCTGAGGCTAGCCGTTTCATGTGCGGTCTCCTCATCGGGCGCTGGTCCATCCTTTGTCAGGTTGGTGAGAGCTTGTTTTAGTTTCACCTCCTCCTCCCATAGGGGTTTGAGGTGGCGTGTCGTGGAGCGTGCGAGGTGGTGCTTGCCGGTGTGCGGGGGTTTGAGAGTGCATTCATCCAGGAGGCATGTCAGGCCGGCATCTAGTGCTGCCGCTAGCTGTTCCGCGAGCTTATTCACGTCGAGGCCCTGCAGAATACGGCTGTGTGCCAGGTCCCAGTGCATTGTGTTGGCCGGGTAGGCCTCCGGGTCTTTTGTGTGTTTCTTCAGTGCCTTCTCAATGACTTGTACCGCTGCCTTTGTCGCAGAGAGCAAGTCGGCCGTGGCCTCCACCATTGTGTCTTCAAGCCGGGCGGCGGCGGCTGCCAGCTGCTTCGTCGTGACGGGCAGCTGGACTCGCGACCAGCACGGGTTGTCCGCTGGTGCGGCCGGCGGCGGTGTGGTTTGCTGTGCTTCCCAGAGCTGTAGCGAGTCTGCAGGCAATTTGGCGTGGACGGGCCTGTGGTCAAAGTTGCCTGCAACAATGCTTGAGTAGGCTGGTGTGTCTGGGCATGCACTCCGTGTTGTTGGGCATAGGAGAATGTCGTCAATGCGGCTCCGGTGTGTGATTGTGCCGCTTTGAGTTTGTTCGTACGACCAGTCAGCCGCGGTGGCCACGCCGGCACTGCGGGTTGGTGTAAGCCCAGTCTGGGAAAGAAAGCGCTGGTGGAGCCTGTCAGCAGCGTCAAGGGGCCCTGTGCGGTCTGCGGCTTGGGCCACGGCGTTGAAGTCCCCGGCGACTATCAGGTGTTGTTCGCAGGCAGTTGTGTGTGCCAGTGTTGCTTGGCAGTACGCGTAGATTGCCTTGCGGGTGGCCGTGTCCTCGGGGGCATAGACGCCCAGGATGGTGAGAGGAGTGCTGCCCCGCGTGCGGATCTGAACGTGCGATACGTAGCCGTGTAGGGGCACAGGAGGTGTGTGGTGTGTGACGCTGTTCATGTTGCTGAACCGTGTGGAGACGGCCACTGCGACCCCGGCGCTGCCCCGTGTGGCAGTGTTGCGGGGCACGGTGCTGCAGTATAGCCGGTAGCCTTCATTGAGGAACGCCTTTTTGACTGGGTCATGTCGTCCGCCCAGTTTTGTTTCCGTTAGGACCACAATGTCCGCGGCCCAGGACGCGATGTTGCACAGGGTAAAGCTAAGGTTCCCCGGCTCCCCAGTTGAGAGGGTGTGCGAGAGCAGTCCCCGGACATTGTGTGTGGTTATGTGGAGTGTGCGTGCTTTAGTCTGGTTAGCAGCGGGTGGAGTTACAGGGGTTTCATGGTGTGCTGCTGGTGCCGGCTGTTGCCGTTTGAATAAGTCCTTCAGTGTGCTCATCCGTCCTGTCCAGCTCTTTGCGGGCCCTGGAACTGCGGTCTTGCGGCCTGATGGGGGCGGGGGTGGCGCGTCTGCTGCTGCCACGGGTGCATTCTGTTGCTTTGCCGGCGGTGGGGCGCGACTAATGGGCGGAGGGGCTCTGTGGGGAAAGAGTTCTGGGACATCCGGGCCTCCTTTCCAGAGGGCACCCCGGCGCAGCAGTGTGTCCAGGTCAGAGGCGCATAGCCCTGACTCCCAGTGCGGGTGGTGGACGGCTACATAGTGGTTGCAGTAAGTCGCTGCGTAGGAGGTGGGGAAGCCAGCAAGGGCCCAGGAGTGAGGAACGTGGGCTAGGTGTACGTGGTGTTGGGCAGGGCCGGCAGTGCCGTTTCGGGGGAACGTGTGCCAGCCGGTATATCCAGGTCCTATGAGGTGGAGTTGGACTCCAGGTAGCAGGCTCTGGAAGGCAATGAGGTCGGGTACCGTGAGCATGGCAGAGTCTTCAAGCTCCGCGCAGTGGGCGGCGATGGTTTGATCTGCCGCAGATGTTTCGTCGTACAGGCCTAGGATATGCATCCTGAGTGCATCGCTGCCAGGTGTGCGAACGTCTGTTAGGTGGCGGAGGCGGTCGGCTATGTTCCGCCTGATTGTGTGCATCAGGGGGCCCCAGTCCGTGGGGTTGCCGGGGATTAGTGGGACCGTGCTGTTCGGCAGGGAGGCAAGGGTAGCGTAGATTGCACAGTTGTTGCCCCAGGAACAGGAGTCCAGCATGCGGAGGTTTTCTCCGGCGAGGGTGTCTACCAGAGTGTCTAGCGCGGGGTTTGGTGGTGCCAGGTTTGTTGCTGAGTCAGGCCGGGGGCCTAGCCGGTCTGGGGCCCAGCCGGGTGGCAGGCCCACGTCGTTTAAGCAATTGGGGGTGAGTGGAGGGGTGTCAGGCTGACGCTGTGTGAGGACAAAGATTTGGCCCCTGAGATCAAGGGGGCTTGAGCGTCCGAGGCGCCGGGGCTGTGTGTCGGCGGAGTCAAGGCGCAGCCAGTCGTCGTTGTGTCGTCGTATGGCTACCACATGCGCCTTTGCTCCAGAGGCGTCGCTGGGTGTGAAAATGAGGAAACCTGGGGCCTCGGCCGGTAGAGGTATGCGTTTTGAGATTTTTGTGGGCGTGTCGCCTGGTTCTGTGTGTCCCAGTGTGTGGAGGACCATGGCGCCGCTTGGTTGGTGGCAGTTGTGTTTCAGGTAGTGGTTTATGACATGTAAGGCGAATTGTCCAGTGATTGGTGTAAATCCGGTTTGCCAGGCCCGGGTTAAGTTTGCGTGCCCCTGGCTGCGGGCGTGGTAGAGGCACTGCTCGGCGTAGGCCAGCACTCGGTGGGGAGAGATAGCGGGCCGGGCGAGAAGGTTATTAAGAGCGTGTATCCAACAGAAGGACTGCTCTTGAGTTTCAAAATAGGGCCTTGAGGGGTGCACGGTGGCGCGAACGGGCGGCTGGGATTTAGGGGCGCCTGCTCTGTAGAGCGGGTCAGCCAAGTTCTTGGCGTCATGGGGTTGCTGCACGTCCCATGCGTTGCTCAGTTGTGGGGTATGGGTTGGGAGCGCTGTAAGGGTGCGTAGCCACGCTGTTTGCCCTATAGAGAGGGCGCCTGTCAGAAGGGGTGGTGTCCACGTTAGGATATGGCTAGGTGTGTCGGAGTTACAGAGGCCGGGGATGCGTGCGTATGTGCTGTGGAGGGTGATCAGGATGGCCATTGCTCCAGTGATCTGGGTCCTGTGGCGCCAGAAGGAGCCGGCCAGGTAGCTGATGCAAGGTTTAGCTCGCTGGGCCAGGTGTATTCCCTGTATAAGCAGGGTGAGGGCCAGGATTGTTGTGTCGGCTCCGAGGGTCAGTGTGGCTAGCCCGACTGGGATTGCGGCCGTACCATAGAGGACTGCAATAATGCAAAGCGGGGCCAGGGCGAGAGTTATGCACACCGGCCCGCAGAAGAGGACGAGTAGGGCCGTTCCATTGGCCCAAGTTTCAGCTGCTTCGGGGGTCGGGGCTTGCTGGGTAGTGGTGCAGAGGTGGCGTAGGAGCAGGGCAAGGAGCACTGCGGTTGAGGCCACGGCTACCCCGCGTAGGGTGAGGTCAAGGCTGAGGTTAAGAGCTGCGGTGAAGGAGACAATAGTTTTCGCTGTGAGAGTGGCTAAAATCTTGAGCCCCTGGTAGCCCGCCAGAGCAACTGAGTAAGCCGCTGTTCCCAGTCCATACCCAATCCAGTGGGAGGTGGCCACGAGTTGGAGGTGCAGGCACAGCATTGAACTGTTGCCCCAGGCAACATCGCAAGTAATCTTGGGGCGCGGCCCCATCAGTTGTTCTCCACGGGCCAGTAACAGTTCACCCAAGTGCGTCAGACTAAGCACAACAGCCGACCTTAGCTCCTGAGGCCATAGTCTTAGCAGGGAGCCGCCATGTCTGTGCGCCTCTTGCCTTGCTAGGCTAGCGCCGCAAACTCCTACATGCACCCAACTACCCATAGCTTGCAGGCCCATTGCTGATACTTGACTTGCTTTGGTAATCGTCGCACTGGCTTTCATGCCAACCGGCAACATCAAACTGGAGATAGCAACAGCTAACCGCTCCAGCATAGTGCGCCGCAGCGTGCCTGCTCTAGCCGCATGCGGCCAAGTGGTAACAAGGAAAACTCCCTCTTGGAGGGCCGTAGCCCCAAGCCATTGCACCAGGTCGAGGTACAGGTGCACATTAGCAGGGAAGGTGGTCTCGGCTGCTCGTGTCCGCATGTGCGGACGACCAGAGGGGTCGGGACGACCCGGGGGGTCGCCGCCGGCTAGATGCGTCGCACCATCCGCGTTGCTGGTTGTCTTTGTGTTGCTATAAGTAGAGTAGTTGTGGCTACTGCGTGAACAGGTTTGCGCTTGATTTGTGCTTGCGCGTCTATGTGCAACTTGTCCCCGCGCACTAATGATAGCTACTCGAGGAAGCAAGTGTTCACGCTGTCGTTGCGTTTGCATTTTCGCTTTGTTAGTGCAGAGCAATAGCGTATGGAATTGGTGTATGTCAGTGTTAAGTCTATATTGTGTTTGAGCTGACGAGTTGTTTGGTTTTTGAGTATAGCTTGGGGTAGCGGGATCGGCCTCAACGACTCCCTGGTTTCTGGCGTTCAGCGTGCTTTGATTGCATGTGTTATTTAAGAGGATAAGCCTCTCGGTGTGATTTTCCTGGGCCTCAGGGGGCCCTGTTGGCGCCATGCCCTCGTTGTTTGTTGCGTTTCGCGGCTTTATGGGTAGCGAAGGAGTTTTGGTGTAGGCATGGGTGGCCATGTAGTCGTTTAGCGTGATCGCGAGCAGGAGGAGGGGAAGGCACTTCAGCATGCGTCCAGAGGTTCGTCTCCTCTTCCTGTTGTGCCCGTCTTTTCCATCAAGCTCGAGTCGTTTGTTCTGAAGGCGGGCCTTGCGACTGGGGTTCGCCTGAGAGCTTTCACTTCTCGCCCAGGACACCGCAATTGATGTCCCGCAACGATAGGACTCGCTCTCAGGTCCCCCGCCAGTTGCCTCGGCTTTAGGCTGACCTAGAGGTTGCATTAGCATTTGCTTGGGGCAACTTCGAGGGTGACCTAACTTCAAAATTGCAAACTGCTCGTTCAGCTTTTTGGTACAAGGACGGTGGTATCAACAATTATAAGGCAAGCAACCCCCCGCGGCGGCACCCTGTGTCTACGCGCCGTCGCCCCCGCGGCGGCCCGCTGTGTCTGCGCGCCGTCGCCCCCGCGGCGGCACACCGTGTCTACTTGCCGTCGCCCCCGCGGCGGACCACTGTGTCTACGCGCCGTCGCCCCCGCGGCGGCACGCTGTGTCTACGCGCCGTCGCCCCCGCGGCGGCACGCTGTGTCCATGCGCCGTCGCCCCCGCGGCGGCACGCTGTGTCTACGCGCCGTCGCCCCCGCGGCGGCACGCTGTGTCTACGCGCCGTCGCCCCCGCGGCGGCACACTGTGTCTACGCGCCGTCGCCCCCGCGGCGGCACGCTGTGTCTACGCGCCGTCGCCCCCGCGGCGGCACGCTGTGTCCATGCGCCGTCGCCCCCGCGGCGGCACGCTGTGTCTACGCGCCGTCGCCCCCGCGGCGGCACGCTGTGTCTACGCGCCGTCGCCCCCGCGGCGGCACGCTGTGTCTACGCGCCGTCGCCCCCGCGGCGGCACGCTGTGTCTACGCGCCGTCGCCCCCGCGGCGGCACGCTGTGTCCATGCGCCGTCGCCCCCGCGGCGGCACGCTGTGTCTACGCGCCGTCGCCCCCGCGGCGGCACGCTGTGTCTACGCGCCGTCGCCCCCGCGGCGGCACACTGTGTCTACGCGCCGTCGCCCCCGCGGCGGCACGCTGTGTCTACGCGCCGTCGCCCCCGCGGCGGCACGCTGTGTCCATGCGCCGTCGCCCCCGCGGCGGCACGCTGTGTCTACGCGCCGTCGCCCCCGCGGCGGCACGCTGTGTCTACGCGCCGTCGCCCCCGCGGCGGCACGCTGTGTCTACGCGCCGCCGCCCCCGCGGCGGCACGCCTGGCCGGCCGCACACCCACAAACAACCAAAGGGAGTACTTGCGAGCGTGTGCGCCGGCCAGCCCCCAACCCCCTCACGCCCCCCGGAGATGATGACACCGGTCTCCGGCCGATCCTGGGGTTTGCATTCCCTCACCTTGCTTGCATGCACGTAACCCCCACCCGGCCGGCGCTGCCTCCCTGTGCGGCCGCCGGTTCCTGACGGGTGTGGGGAACCGCAATGCGGTCCGCACCCGTCCCTGTCCTGCGATTGCGTCCTGTCCATTGTGCCCGTCCTTGCATGGCTCCACATTCGCATCGCCCATGCCGCATGCCGTACGACCGGGATTGCGCCATGCAACGCACACGTTGCTCTTTTTCTGTTGGCCGCCCCGCGTCAGTACTATGTTACTTTCTTGCATAAATGCTTTCTCAGTGCCTTGCCTTAGTTCTAGGTCAACACCCGCCGTCCCGCAGCACAGCCTCAGCCCAGCACAGCACCGTCTCGCGGGTTCCTCGCCTGTCTTTGCGCGCTTTGCTGCCTTGCCTGCTGCTTCATGGCTTCCATGGTTTTTCCTTTACGCTTATTTCTCTCTTCTCCTCCCTCGCATGTCGTGCTGGACACCGGTGGCGCTGGCGATTTTCAGGTTGGTCACACCCCGAGCCAGGCTGCGCCAGCCCAGCACGCCGTCAGCCCAGCAGTTCAAACAGTATAGCTTCCAGCCTCCTGGCGGTCTTGGGCCGGCTTATATCAGCGGTTACCGTCTCTCGGAGGTAATGTGGCCGCGCACTTCGCTTTACCGCTCACCCCCGTCTCCTGCTCCTTGCGAGACACGACTTCAACATCTGGTGGCGTGCTTACATTTTCGTTTCGCGATTTAGAGCATGTCCGTAACGCACAAAATGCATTGGCAGCGACACGCCACAGGGCCTCTTTGTGCCGATTCTTCCACTTAAGCGTCCACAAGCGCGCCAGTGCAGCAGCAAAGGCGCCAGCGGCCAAAACACGCTCAGAGTCCACAGTGCCGGGCTCAAACACGGCGTCCACATACGCACGGTGTTTGGCACGCAGCCGCGCAAGCGACGGCTCCAGCTACTTCAGCGTGCCAGCTTTCACGGAGTACTCCAGCAACAGCAGCGGCGGCCCCGTCACCTGCGCCCAGCCCAAGCCCCGGGCCACCATCCGCACGGCCTCGTCTTCGGGCGGCGCCGTGACCCGGCCACTGCGAGGTGCCCTCGCCGCCCGGGCCGCCGCAGCCCAGCCACCCGGCAGGAGGGCGACAGTAGCCGTCACCCGCTCGGCGGCGGCCTGGGCAGACGGCGGGCCTTTGAGCGGGACAGGCAGCTGCTTCCGGGGGCCCCACCCGAGCACCTTGCGCCAGACATTGACTAAGTAGGTGTTCGCACACTCGGCATGCATGCGGGTGCCGTACGCACCGCGCTCACAAATGTCACGCACTTTCTGCAACGCGCCATCCAACGCCACCAAATCCCCAACACAGCGCAAGTTCGGGATGGCGAACAAGTCAGAAACAGCGACATGAAACAGTGCGACGCCATCGCGTAGCGCAGGGTTGCCCCATAGGGGCACCCGATACACCCATGCGCCCGGGTCCGGTGGTTCAACCAGCGTAACTGGAGGCAGGGCGCTGACCGCTTTCAGCAGCCGTACAAAGGGGTGGGCAGGCGCGGGCAACTGCACACCAACTGACACCAAGCACCTGCCGGCCATAGGTACCGCACAACACACACAACACGGTGGCGGCAGGGTGCGTGCGACACAGCCAAGCCGCCGCCACGGTAGCCCATGGCGGTACATACGCCAGCAAGCCACAGGCCCCTAACACACACCGCACAGCCAACCCCACCTGCCGCGCGGTGACGTGCTGCTCAAGCGGCAGGAGCCCCACACCCCCACACGCAGGCGGCAGCTGCATGATTTCCAGGGAGACTCCCGGCGGCCGTGCGGTGGCCCAAGCATCATCGCTGGTTCCTCGCCTGTCTTTGCGCGCTTTGCTGCCTTGCCTGCTGCTTCATGGCTTCCATGGTTTTTCCTTTACGCTTCTTTCTCTCTTTCGTCGCATGTCGTGCTGGACACTGGTGGCGCTGGCGATTTTCAGGTTGGTCACCCCTCGAGCCAAGCCGCACGGCAAGTCCTTCTATGCACGTCTTGCGCTGCCGAGTGAATTCCACCTTTCCGCGGTACTTTCCCAACAGCGTGGTGCGTTAGGCGCGGCAGAGCTGGCCGCCATGTACGAATAGTCCAGGGACAGCAGGGGCGGTCGCTTTGGTTTCTGGAAGGAACTCCCCCCCCGCTGAACTCTGCCTCCGTTTCCCCTGACCCCTGGCTCTCCACTCTTCTTGCTTTTCGATAGCCCCCCCAGCGTAAACCGCGAATAACACGTTAAAACTCGTGTTAATATGTATTGAACGCTTCATTTCGGTGGCCCAGAAACGTCGGAGCGAGAAGCGAACATCCATTCATCCATAGACTTGACTTTCGTCGGAAGTCCTAGCATAGCGCCATACGTATGAATCAAAGTTTGTGGTGGACTTCAATAACACGTACACGGCACGATTGATAGAAGACCACCTCCGTGCTCAGACTCAGAGTTTAGGGGTGCCGGGCGGTCCGTGGGGGCGGTCCGGAGGGATGCAGAACCCCTGCAGAACCGCGACGAGGCGGACATCCCGGGGGTGGCCCCCGGGCACACATCTTAAGGCCTCACGGTATCCCTGCATGCCGCGCACAGATAGTGGGCATGTCGCCTAGGCAGCGCCGACCTCTCCTCGCCTAATCCTGACTTGCCCCCGCCGCATCCCGCTCTGCCGTCGCCGAATCCTGACCGTCCCTTCGCCGCATCCTGACGTGCCCCTCGGCGCATCCTGACCTGCCGCTGCCGCATCCAAACCTGCCGTCACGCAATCCTGATTTGCGCTGCAACGTCCTGCAGCCGGGCCCGCCGCCCATTAGTTATCGCCCCTCTCCTTGCGTGCCCGTCTCCCCCGCCCTCGCCACGCTTCTCATCCGAGGCATCGGATCCGTTCGTGGCCCAGTTGTCTTCCCGACCTCCTCCCCTTAAAGTCCAGTGATGCGACAAGACCTAGGCGTGCGTGTGGAAGCCATGGTACAGCATGGTCGCAGCGGGCTGCTTGTTGCCCCATGCCGATTGTTCCCCCATGGCTTGCCGTTCCTGGTCTATCTATGTAAGTACAGTTAGTTACAGCTGTGGAGAGACTACAGTTCTATAACACATGTAAATATTAATAAGGGCATTCCTGCTGGGATACACGGGAGGCTTGTCATTTCAGCCTTGCGGGCGTTCACGATTCTAGTTGGCCCCATTAGTGCTTTAGGTTCACAGGGCCTAAAGTTTGCTGTGACAAGTCATAGGTGGCAGCTGCGCGTCAAGGATAGCAAGTTGGGCTGGGTCTAGTTAGTTGGTGGTAACGCAGGTCATTTTAAAAGTTATGACACTTTGAAGTTGGGGGGTCTCGATGGGGGGGCGGTCTGACCCCCGTGTGCTGCCTGCAGGGCTCATATCTTCCGGGAGGGGCCTCCCGTTCAGCGGAAAGATTCGGACCAGGGCTGGTCTTTCCTGGAAGTTCTTGGCTGCCCAAGCATGTGTATTCCGTCTTTCCCACGGCCCCTAGGAGCTCAAAAATTGCAAGTTTTTAGCGTTTGGGGGGCGCCGCCCCCCCAAACCCCCCCGGAAAGGGGTGCTGTGGAAGATTGGGGTCCCAAAATTGGCCCGGCACGGGAAAGAAGGGCCCCCAAAACGGCCGGCAGCTTCTTTCAAAGGGCCCGAATTTACGCCCAAATCTTTCCGGAAAGATGAAGATATGAGCCCTGGCTGCCTGCCTGGGAGATGAGGTACTATCGAACACCTTCGGCCTCAGACGGTGGATGTGGTGCGGGATCAGCCCGCCTTTCCCGTGCTTCACGGGGACCACCTCCTTTGATCCGATAGCCTAAAATGTTGACTTCTTCGGAGCAAGTATGAGCGTCGGAGAAGGCAGGTTCTCACGACGAACCGTGAGTTTGGCACGAAGTGCTGAATGGGCGTCGAAGACGCCTTTTAGTCGCAGCTGCTGCCGGTGGCAGCATCTGCCGTTTGTCTTTCTAATTCCTACTGCTTGTTGCTTTCTGCTTTGCTAGCTAGCACTTGTATACCCGCCCGCCCGCCCTTGGTGTCGGCGTGGGCCGTTGAGACGTGGGACATGTTTGCCGCGTCGCGGCTTGGACTGCCGTGTTGAGGCATGGAGAGACGCCTAACGGCCACTAGGTTGCCGTGTTGAGGCATGGAGAGACGCCTAACGGCCACTAGGTCAAAGTGAACTGGGGTTGGCTTGCCCCTTCCCCCTTCCCCCGAAGGGGGAGGGGCGGAAGCCTTTGCAATCACCCCGATCGACGCAGGGGGGCCCGGCCCGGTTGTGCCATCTCGTTACATCCGGTTACTCGTCCCGTCGGCATGCATCCGTGAAAACTTTCAATTATATATATCTATCAACCATGTATCTTCTGGGGAACAGGGTTACGTGAAGCGATACGAAGTTATAGGCGGAAGGTGAGGCTCGCGAACGCATTATAGTAGTCGCAGCTTTCGTTGATCACTTATTTAACATGTGTGCAGGACTTACTGCGAAACAATTGCAGCGCTCGACGCTCCTCGACGCTCCTCGCTCCTCGCTCCTCGCTCCTGCGACCGGTGCATTCGGCGGTGCCCCCAGTGCGGTGCCCCCCACCCCACCCCACCCCACCCTGCGCTTGCCCCGGCTCCCACGGGCCCGGCCCCGCGCCTCCAGCCTATTCCCTTCTCGCCTTGTGCGCCTTTATACTAATTGTTGAATGCGTTGGAGAAGTTACTTGCAGCGACTTGTAAAAGCGTGTTTGTCGAGTGCAAAATCCGGGAAGGTGGTCCAATGCCCTGCCTCGCCCCCTCATCCGATAGTCCGCAAAGGGGCAAGCCGGGGTACTGCGTAGCGGTAGGAGTTTCGTGGGTTGCCGAGAACGATGCTTTGGACTGGTTGTTTTGCTTGTAACGGTGAGGAGTGAGAAGCCGTGAGTTGGCGTGCCCCGGCCCCCGCAGGGGGCGCGGCCCACCCATACGTTTCACAACTGGGGGGGTGTCAGGAAGCGCAACACACGTTCGCGGCCCCCGCCGACGTTACCAAGCCATTGCTTGGGCCATCAGCTACACGAATGATCTTGTCATCTGAGTGTGTCGCTACTCGGCTCGACGGGACACCGGGGCCAACGGGGGGGGGGGCGGAGAGAATCCGTGTTGGGGAATGCAGGAGTAGGAGGGGGTGAAGCGGGAGATGCCGAGGGACGCAAACTTTGGGCTGTCACGCTTGTCGTACGGCACTACGGCTGCAGGTGGTAGACGACGTGGCCGCAGCAGCTGCTGCTGCGAGGCATGACGGCGAAGTTGAGGCAGGGCGTCACGTGGCCGGCGCTGATGGTGGCTCCAGATTGGGCGAGTGTGAGCTCGGGTGAGTATATGCCGGGGATGCCCGCGAGAGGCTGAGACTGAAGCAGGAGGTGGGATAGGAAGGGGTTGCAGCAGCCGAGTAAATCGTCAGTGTACCACTGTACTGTTGCAAGTCTGACGCTCAGATCCTGCAGCAACTTGGCACGGGTTGTAATTGGGCCATCGGCCACACCACCACCAGTGGACGACACAGCGTCAATCCCCCTTAAGCCAGGCACCACGCCCGCCCCCGCCCGCCTGATAAAATTGCGGTCCTGTAAATGGTCTTAGGCCATCTCCACGTCGCTGTCGCTGTCGGTAACCACAATGGGGTTGCTCGGAATGCCCTTCACAAGGTTAGCCAGCTCTTGCACCTTGCCAAGCACCCGCCCCTCAGCCGCCTTCCCATTCGCCTGCTGCCTGCGGAACATTTAGCCTCCAGCACACTTGAACGTAGCCTGGCACGACGGGGATAGGTGGCGGCCGTGCGTCACGGTTGCTCCAGTACGGCTCATGATTGTCTAGCAGGAGGCTGGGTATCCATGGCACAAAGAACATCATCCACAGCGCCCATACACGGCACGGACAGCATTGTCCGTGGCAGCCTGAAATATAGCCTTCCCAACCAAAGCATGGCCCCACCCCAGATGGCTGTTTGTGCTGTATCATGTAGATGCCCTTGGGCCCTCAGTGTCTACTCGTGGTGTCTACTACCGCGTAGATGACCCCTGCTGATCTTTCTACGCTAAAACTTGGGGGGCTTGCGGTGCCAGTGCGGTGGCCCAGTGCCAGTATCTTCCTTCTACCGGTAGAAATTTGCCCCTTTTCGGCCGAAAACGTAGAAGCTTTCAGGGGTTGGTGGGGCGCACGTCTACGTGAGGTAGACGTTTTGGCACGTTTTGGTGCGGAAAAGAGGGGGGAGGGTAGAAATTTTGGGGGGTTTGGGGGGCTTGCCAGGAGGGATGACACGGGGCCCGTTTCGCGGTTGGTTGCCCAAGGTGTCGTGGCACGAAGCGGTTTAAAACGATGAGGCAACTTGCCGATTACGTCTGCCCAACCGGCCGTTTCACCAATCCGAACCTGCAAGTTGACCAATCCTACCGGTGGTTCGGTCAATCCCAACCTACGGGGCGACCAATCCTACATGCCGCCCCGTCAATCCTACCTGTCGAGCGACCTACCCCAACCTACGGTTCTATCAACCCTTACTACTGAGTCAGTCTGCCCTAACCGTGCGTTCTAAGCCTGTTCCAACGCGCGCGCGAACCCGTGCCCAAGCCCGCCCCCAGCCCCGGCCTCCCCGTGTCATCAAGGCCGGGCAATCCTAGGCTTCTCGCCCAGTGCAGACCAATACATGCAAATCTTAATAGGGTATTTAAGAATAGCTGAATCCCATGACCGCACGGCTCAGGTTGGGCTGTGCGCCAATGGCGCGTTTTTGCGAGTTGAACTCCCGGCCCAAGTTTGCGCCCGAGCTTCAGTCCGATAAGAGGAGCCAGAAGAGCTATATCTTAGCCGTTCCATCCGGCGACGGAAAACGCCTGCGGGACGAAACTCTCCGCAGCCATTTAGCCGGCGTGAACTCGCAGGAACCTAGGAGCCAGCAGTCCAAGCTGTAAGAAAGCAACTTTGATTACTCCCTAAATATTAAATAGAAGGCCGGGGCCTTTAATTGGAGGGGAAACGGGGGTGCGCCAATGGCGCATGGCGTGGCCGCGATAGGTTGCCTCGGGAACCCCGCTTGCGGCACTTTCAGAAGGAGTGGGCGTGCCATGGTGGCTTCTCTGATCTCCCCGGCAGAATCCTAGCTTGCTCGGGCATCTTATGCAAGCTGGCGGTCTGCCAATCCAACTTGAGGTTCGGTCAATCCTACCGGCGGTTCGGTCAATCCTAACCTGCCACCCCACCAATCCCAACCCGTCACCCCGTCAATCCCAACCCGCGACCCGATCAATCCTACCGGTAGTTACGTCAACCCTACCGGTCAACTCGTCAATCCAGGTTTGATCGAATATTGTCAATCCGTGCCACGACCATGTGGGCAACCGATGGCCCGTGTCATCCCTCTGCCCCACGCAACCCCCCCTAAAACGTCTACACTTCCCCTGATTTGCCCGCCAAAACGTCTACCGGCCGTAGACGTGCACCCCACCATCCCCTGAAAGCTTCTATGTTCTCGGCAGAAAAAGGGCAAATTTCTACGCGGTAGAAGGAAGATATAGGCACTGGATACAGGCACTGTTTGTGCAAAAAGCGTCCTGAGTGGTCGCCTGTTCTAGGTGCAAGCTTGACGACACATTATTCGCGTATGAGGATGCCGCGTTGGCGAGAGGCACGGATGGCCCACCGTGGGAGTAGCACTGATCGCACCCATGGAGGACACTGCAAAATGCTGAACTCGCGGCCCTGGGACGGCGCCCTTGGGACGGCGGGCGGAAAATGCAGAAACTGCCCAGAGCCCCCACCTGTCCCCATCTCCAACTCGGCATTGCTTGATAGTGCATGTACGGATGGCGATGGCTTTACGTCGGTACAACAAAATACTCGATGATACGGTAGTACACCGCCTTGCTCTAAATCCGCTAACCACCACAGCAGCAGCCATATCAATCTTCAGTAACTTACCCCCTCACGAAGGGTAGCCGTCCTGCCTCCTGCATGCCTGTCATGTCTACGCCGTCGTCGACTTGTGTTATCGAATTGCACTTGTGCATTGGGGTGGTAGGCACTTCGCCCTGGCCGCACGCGGCAAGCGTCCATAGACCACCAACCAAAATCGCAATCATATGCATTTAATAATTGATACGGTACAAGGGCCCGCATCTTGATAACACAAGGCCCAGCTTCTTTTCGAGCACAAAATTGGGCATACAGTACACCCAGCTGAACTGTTGCATTGGCCCCCAACCATTTGCTCTCCCATAAGCCTCGAAGACAGTTTCTAACTTACGTCGCACCTTGCTTTTAGGTTCATCCGTGCATGCTGCACACACACTATCATGTCGCCCCCCTCCCCACCGGTTTCTGTCGTTGTGTCATTCGCGACCATCCCCCAGAACATGCCCCTCACATCAATTAATCCTCGGTACTTTGATAGACATGGCGAAACAGGCTCATAGACGGACACTAACGCCCCTTGATCGTGTGTACGGGTAATATGAATGTGTGATAAATCCACCAAGCCCATGGCCAGTCACTTTAGCACATTAGTACGCTGCCAAACATGAGCTCGAACGTCTTCAGCACATGCATTCCTAATCCTCTGTGATGCCCTGCATGCTTGTGTCACCGTGGATGAGGCGGACAGCGAAGTTCTGTATGTCCGTCACGGCTCAATTTTCTAGTCAGTGGGGATTTCAAGTGCGCACTAGACATCACGATATGATCCACTACAGTTGCCAGCCCGCCAGGCTGGCGTGCTCAGCCGTGGCATCACCGGTACTGCAGTTTGTGGCGAGCTTTCCGCCCCGTAGTGCTGGGAGGCCCGCCGAAAATAAGCCATCTCCCAAGCCGAGGCGACCAGCCTGTAGGGAAACAGCAGGTGGCCCGAGTTAACGCACGAATATGGTTGTTGTGCGGAAGCAGTTGAGCTTGCAGCCAGGTAATCCTTTGTCGCATGTTTTTTAGTTTGCTGTTATTATTGCTCTGAACATTGTTTCGAGCACGCGCACACTGGGCCTCACCTGCTGGTTCAGCGGATCGGAGGCACCAAGACTGCTGGTGGCATTTGATGCAGGCACGGTGCCTACCGCGGCTGCGGCGGCCCCCCCAGACACCACAGCAACGGCCGTAGTGAGGCCCGAGCTGACCTCCATGGCCGCAATCGGTGCAGCAATGCCGGCATTGTGCCGCACCTCTCCGCGTGCGCTACTGCCCAGCGCCGCTACCAACTGCGCATGCGTCAATCCCACCTGCCCTCCGCTACCCGGCTGCATACCAAGGTAACCGCCCGTGCTGCCCCCGCCACCTGCTGCAAAGGGAACCGCGCCACTGGAGCTGCCCGCAGCCCCGATTGACGGGACATCAGCCAGACTCGACTGGAGCGCTGACATCTGAATGAGAAGCTGTTCGGCATCCGGCATGGACACAGAGCGGCGCATCCCATCCCCGCCACCCCCGACCCCGCGATTGCTGTTGCCATGATCATCAATGTCGGTGGTCTGCGGACGATGCACATGATTATGCCCTGCGGCCTGCTTGACCGCTCCTGCTTCGCTGTTGCCTGGTGGGAGCTGCTCGATGCCTGCCATTGCGCTGACGGCCCTGGCACCGGCCGTGCTGGCCGCGTGCGCCTTGGAAACGGCGGCCACGCGCAGGCTGCCGCTGTGCGCAGACTCCTGCCGCCGCACTTCACCAGCTGAGCTGACGCTGTGCACGTCACATGCGGGCTTGTGAGGGGTGCTGCTGCTGCCACCGCCCTTAACCGGGCTGATGGCCTGCAGGAGCCGCAGGCTGGAGAACTTTGACAACTTGTCCTTTACCACCTTAACCAGCTTGTCCGACGCGGTGGCGGCAGCGGACAGACTGATGGAGGTGCTGCTCAGCGGCTGCTGACTGCCCGAGGCTGATCTGCCAGCCGCAACAGCAGCATTGGCGGCTGCAGCAGAAGGGTTGAAGGCGGCGGAGCTGGCTGCTGCTGCTGCTGCTGCTGCTGCAGCAGTGGCGGCTTGTTTTCCGGCATCGGCACCGAAGGGCCCGACCGGGCTGTAAAGAGAGGAGGTGACGGCAGCCGCAGCCGCGGCAGCCGAGGGGCTAGTCGGTCGCATGACGTCGTGCACAGAGCCGCGACGGGCACGGGCCCTCTGGCTGCCAGTAGTACCGCCAACGGGTGAGGCCACCACCGCCACAGATGGCAGCGACCAGTCGCTAGCAGTAGTAGCAGTGGCTGGTGGGGGTGAAGGCAGGGATGGCGGCGGCGGAGTGAAGTCGGCCGGCCGCCATACGTACGTCGCCATCCTACCGCGGCCCTTCACTGCAAGCAGAAAGTGCACATGATTAACCAGATGGAAAGAGTCAGCAACGAGACATACTTCCGTTTCACAGTAAATGAAAGGTACGATGAGGTAGTGAATGCAGACATTACGGCAAGGCAGCCCGGCTGGCCCGCGGCTGGCGTAACACGAGGCGGCCATCAGAATCCTCTCCAGGAACAAGGCATGTCATCATCATTGTACAGCTTAAACGTGGACTGAGCCTATGGAGAGTCATGGGTAGGACGGCGACTGCCAGCCGTGCTGCCAGCGAAGAGCTGTCCTGAGCTTGGTCCTGAGTCAAGGCGGGGGTGTTCAATTCCACCCACGCCATCCATGCATGCCAGGGGCTCCTTTATCACAATTCCCGCGCACTTTCCAGCAATCTACCATGATCAAGACATCCCCACTTTCCAGGCAAGGCGCAGGGCGGGAGCGACCTCAGGGCTCCTCGGCATTCAGGTGCGGCGACGGGCACTAGGACTAGCAAGCCGTCAACTCGCGCATTAGGTCCCCAGATTGCTTGTCATGTTATTCAATAGACTTTATAATGTGGGCACCGGCGGCTTTCGTTGCGACCTTGCGAATATCAATCGTCCCAAAGGTCGCTTGTCGCTCCGGCCAAGATTTTCATGCCCACTTGTTACGAAGTATATCAAGTAGTAAGTACAAATACTTGGCACTCGCGTTTGCGCCAGGATGATAGTCTGTATCCGCGCGGCCCCGCCCGCAGAAGGAAAGCCCCAAAATATACACCATGTTCGAATAAATCTTAACTTGCAGACTTCTCACCTTCAATGCCACCCGTTGGCTCCCAGGCCGCTTGCTCTGACGCTTCCAGCAGTGTGTGTGTGTCGTCGCTGACGTGGATGGCGCCCGGCACGCCCGTGCTCTCCATGCGGCTGGCGGTGTTGACGGTGTCGCCGAACAGGCAGAAGCGCGGCATGCGGGTGCCTACAACGCCGCTCACTACCGGCCCACTGTGAATGCCCACTCGGATGCGTACGGGCTCGCAAGTCGTGGGCAGCCGCACGGACGCCGCGGCGCGCAGCATGGCCTGCAGTGCACGGGGCGGCACGGCGCAGCCGGTTTGTGCGAAAATACACAAGCGTGCAATGCTAGCCATGGGGCGCAAGCATGAATGGCCCCCCGAAGCCCAAGGCCATGAGCTCTAATATCCTTCTGAGCGTCTACTCCTCTCTACTCCGCACCTTGGCAAATGTGACAACCGCGTCTGCCTGGTGCGGGTCCACGTGGCCCTCACCGCGCACCGCAGCCATGCCGTCTTCGTCCTCGTGGATCAGGCCACCCGCCACTACATAGCAGTCACCGATGGTCTCCACCTGTGCGCCACGGGCAGGGCGCATCGTAATGCTCACTCATGTGCGCACGTCATGAAGAACCCAGTCAAAGAGCCATCTGATCATGTGCGCAGCTCCTTGGGCCATAGTGCACATACTTTATAAACACGGTAGTAATCAAGCATGGCGTCGAAGCGGCTGAACAGCGTGTTCAAAAATCTCATCACAGTCTGGGGCGGCAGAACCTTGCACATGGGCGTGAAGCCTGTGGACATAGGAACCGGGCGCAATACGACGGGTGAACCGGGCGCAAGGCACCTCTGAAGCATGATCGGCTGCTTTATGGACTGGGGCTAGCTAGCATGCGCAAACAACAGTAGGCAAACATGGCTATGCTTGGACGTGTTCGCACACGGGTACGCGCCTTGGATGTCTGCAAACAGCACGGTGACGCAGGGGTGTGCTGTGGCGAGACGGTTGCAGTCTCGGATCTGTGGCCGCCAGCGCGCGCCGCCACTGCTGCTGGGCGGCACATCCAGCGCTCCCTCACCGCCATCCGCGTCAGGCACCTCCAAGCCGCCAGTGCTGGTTGGGGCTCCGGGCGCATCGGCACCACCGGATGCCCTAACCACGGGACTGGTCACAGCGGCTGTGGGCAATGGTGTGGCTGCGCCCGCCTGCTCGTGCTGCGCGGCTGCTGCTGCAGGGGCCTCTTCCGTGATGTACTGCAGCACGTGGCGGGGGAAGATCTGACGCACGGCAGGGATGAGCAAACCAAAGGTGTTAGTTGGTAAATGGTGGTACAGTAGTGTAGTGGTGGATCATCAGGCTTGAGCTCTTGAAGGCTTGCACGAGCCAAATAAGGACGCATGAAGAAACGGCAGTGGGGGCCACGGCACTACGTCTTCCCGAACTCACCTGCTCCAGCAGACGATGCTCCGTCTCCGCCACCTGGAAATACCGTAGTGTGATGCACAATGCTAAGCTCAGAGGTAAGCAGGAACAATCGGCGAAGCCGTGCCGCCGCTCGGACACCGCCTGGTGCCAGCTGCAGCACAAGCATGCCAGCCACCAGCGCATGCACGTAACCCACCCACCCACCCGCCCGCCCGCCCGCCCACACCCACCTGGTGCACGTGCCGCTCCACCAGCACCTTTGCAGTTACGTCCTGCTGCACCAGCACGACAGCCCGCTGGCCTGTGAGCGGGTCCACCACACTGGTGGCGCACACCTCATGGTACGTCACCAAGTCTTCCTCGCCTGCCGCAGCCTCGCCGGCTCCACCCGCTCCTGCCTCTGCCGGCATGCCTTCTTCGTCCGCCTCCGCGGTGCTGGCAGAGCCGTCCGCCGTATCACCACGGCCGCCCGACAGTCTCGGCAGAGGGTTGGAAGCGGCCGGCGGCGCAGCCGCTATGCCCAGCTGCGCACTGCAGCGGGAGAGCTGGCGACGCAGCTGCTCCGCCCTCTCCTGCACATTGCCGCCCGATCCGCCGGCGGGCGTGAGCAGGTTGAAGCCCAGTCCGGCTATAGAGGCCCGTCCCACACGCCGCTTGATGCCCCTGGGGACAGCCCGCTCCAGTGCCCCTTCCGCAGCAACACCTCTGGCTGGGTCAGCCTGCTTTCCATGCTGCGGCGTAACAGCAGCAGCTGCGGATGCGGCTGGCGATGCGGTTGTTGTTGTTACTTTGGCTGTTTCGGCAGCCACAGAGTTCTGCCGCTTGGCAGCCGCAAGAACCGAGGTCGCAGCGGGCACCGTACATGCTTGTGCACTTGCATTTGCGGCGGCGGCTGAGGCGGTCGGAGCAGCAACAGGGATAGGCCGGACAGAGCTGCCTTTGCGCAACAGCAGGCCAAAAGAGCTGTGCGAATCCGTTACCGCGCCACAAGCGCCGGTGGCGGTACCTCCGGTAGCGCCAGCAGCAGCGGGCATCATGGCGTCATCTTCGTCGCCGTCAGTCATGGCGACCACCATGTCCTCCGCGTCAGCGGCGCATATGGGTGAGCGGTAGAAGGTAGCCACGTTGCCGGGGGTCCCCGCGCCCGCTCCCGCTGGACTGCTGAGTGAGAACGTAGAGCCATTTACTGTGCCGCCGGGCGTGACGGGTGTGGCTGTGCCATGCATAGGGCCCGCCGTCGCTGGTACCGGCGGTGCGAAAGAAGTGAATCCCGCGCCACCCGCCGATGCGGCCCGCCCATGCGCCCACGGCCCCGGCACGTACGCCCGGCCACCACCGCTGTTCCCGCCGCCTGCACCACCACCGTTGGCTGTGGACATGGCAGCAGAGCAGGACACACCGGTCGCAGTCGCAGGGCCACCGGCGGCTGCCGCCGCGGCCGCAGTGTCCTCGCCAAGCGCCAGCGAGCTGCGAGACCTCGCGTAGCGCACTGCCCTACGCCCCAGAGCAACCCCCATATCGTTGCGCGGAGCCTGCAAGGCGGCAACATGGATGCTCTGCACGCGGCCATTAGGCGCGGGCGCAGCGTTATGGATGGCCATGGACAAGCTGCGGCAGCTGGCCGCCGCCATCGACCGCCTGTTTCCGCCACCGCCGGCTGCTGCTGCTGCTGCTGCATGGGAATTCATCCATGCTGATCCAGTGCGCGGGCTTGCGAGTAGGCTGCCGTCTGGCGCCCCTGACACTGTCGAGCTTACGGTGGAGGAGTGATAGTGGCGGCTACCGGTACTACTATGGATTGCGCCACCGGCAGCGGAGGCGGCTATGCCACCGGACAGTGATGCAGCAGCTATGGCGGAGGCATTCGCCAGCAGGTTCTGCGGTGCTGTCTTGAGCGAGCTGGCAAAGGCCAAGACACGGCTGGACTGCGAGCGAGCCCAGGAGGTCTGCGACGGGTTGTTGGCGGCGCCGTGTGCAACGCACACTGTAGAAGAACTGACTGCTATTGCACTTGCGCTTGTGGCGGCGGCATGGGGCCCGTAGATTGCGGCTGGAGCCGCGTTAGCGAGCCCGTTGCCGTCATGCAGCGCCGAGAAGGTAGACCTGGCTCTGGAAATGGGCGTGCCAGGGCCTGTCGGAACGACCGGCGCAGCCCCGCCAGTTGCTGGAGGCATCACCGCGAGGGATGGCGGGATGCCACACGGCGGTGCTGCTGGAGAATGCGCCTTGGCAGGTTGGGCTGGCACCTGCTGTGCCCTGGGAATGGGCATGGGAGGGAGCTCCAGCTGCGGGCCCGCGGTGTGTACAGTCCGTGTTAGCGCGGCTGCTGCTCCTGGCATCACCGAAACACCGCTGCCGGCCGCCGTGGGCTCGTTGGTCAGCAGCGCCAGCAGTGACTCTCCATCCAAGTCCACGCCCTCCATACCCTGCACTGTCCAGCACGCATCCTCGCCAATGCAGCCGCCGCGGTGACCCGCGCTTTCTTGCCGTGGCCTTGACGCCATGGAGACGCCGTTCGGCGGAGCTGTCGCAGTGCTTGGCAGTGAAGGTCCGGCCAGCAGAGCGGTGTCCCTGGCCATAGCCAGCACGGCAGCAACCGACGCGGGCGGCCCGCGGGCGTCGGGATGGGATGCTGCTGACGAGCCCTGCGTTTGCTGCGACGCCGCGTAGTCTCTGCCGCCCATAAAGCCTGCATGGCTGCTTATTGGCCGCCCGCCGCAGGACCCGCCAGCGCCAATCGTGCCGGCGACGCCGCCGCCATCCAGCAGTACCTGCGAAGTGAAGAAGAGACATTGAAAACACTTCCATACCGCAAACATCTCCATGCTGCAACACAATTAGCGATCCCGTAGCTTGGCATGAACGAAACAAAAGCGGTACCTGCAATGTGCTGGTCGCCAGGCCATTGTGGAAGGAGTGCAGCGACCGCCGCACGGTGAAAGACTGCCGCCTCCACTGGCGGCTGGTGCCAAGGGACGCGGTACTTTGCCGCTGCGGCGGCGACATGACCACGGGCGACGCCGTGTCAATATTGGCTCCGTTTTCAGTTGTGGGCGACATGATTGCCATGGGCATGGCGCCACCAACGGTTTCGGATGCTGCCGCCAGATCTGTCAGGATGATTAGAGACCTGTCACACGGCATGGTCGCCATCAGTAGCCGATCATGGTGAGGAGGGCCCGACCCAGCAGACTCGCCCGCTGCCGCTGCCAGGCCATGTGTAAGCGAGGGTGACGTGGACATGCTGCCGACGTCCTGGAAGCCGCCTGCCGCCGCCGCCGCGGCTGCAGCGACGCACCCAGTCCCACCGCTGGCAGCAGTGGCTCTGGCTACCAGCGAATTGGATCCTAGGGGATCTACCGAGCCCCGCGGCGAGAGGCTAGCGGCTGCCTGCTGCGGCTGCTGGTTGTCAATGCTAAAGCAAGTGCTACACGTGCCACCTGCAATGGCTCCGCCTGCTGCTGCTACCTGCTGCTGCAACCGCGGTGGTGGACCCGCTGCTGTTGCTGCTGCTGACGTTGAGACCATGATCAGGTCCTCCAGCACGTCTACCTCCACATCCAGGCCCGACATGTGGAACATGCGAGGTGCCTGTCCAGTGGTGCCGGTGGTGGCGCTGGTTGGCATCATGTCAAAGTTGACGCGCGGCGCGTTGCTCGTGCTGCTGCCCACCAGCTCCATCACGTCACTCTTGAGGCCAGCAGCGGCGGCCGGAGCTGCGGGCAGGGCGGTAACCGACTCGCCCTCGCCCGTGCTTGCACGTGGCACCACGGCGGCTGGGGATGCCGCCGCGGCCGCCGCTGCGGCCGCCGCCCGGCCCCGGCCGAGGCGCAAGCGGCTGTCGGCTGTGTAAGACAGGAAGCGACCCAGCAGGCCTGGAGCCCGGCTGTTGTTTGCAACGGCAGTGCAAGTGACAGTGGCCGTGTTGGTGACGGACGCTGCCATGCTGGTTGCAGTGCCACTAGCTGTCTGAGTCCCTGGCGGTCCGTTGATGCTGGCGACAGGCGACTCCAGCAGCCGTGCACCTGCCACCGCAATTGCACCTGAGGAGTGGTCTGCAGTAGACGTTTCTGTCGCCTTGCGGCTCACAATCGCCTCGCTTGCACTCGACTCTTCCGGCACAGCCGGAAAAGCCGCATGCACGTCGTATGAGCTCATGCACCGCCCCAGACGCGGCGATTGCGAGGCGCCCAGGTGCACAACGTGCACCGCAGCTGTTGTGAACGGCATTGGCGCTGCAGCAGCATAGGCGTGTTCGCCTTCAAGCTTGTTAGGCGCCGTGGCGGCGCCCAGCGAAGCCGCAGCCGCAGCTGCGACACCACTCGCTGCGCCACATATCCCTGCACTATAAGCAGAGCCTGCGCCAGGGCTGATGGCTCCAACATTGCCAGCAGCTGTCGCGGTGAGCACCGCGTCCGCAGATGGCCGCTGCGACAGCGTGCCCACCCGGCGCGGATGGCGTTGATTGGCGGTAGACAGCGCCACTGCCGCAGAACCGCTCATGAGCCCGGCGCCGCAGCCAAAAGTGCTGCCGCCGTTGCTGCCGTCGGCTGCGTGAGCGCCGCTGCTGGTGGCCGCGATGCGGCTGGACATGGAGGAAGCCGCGGTGTATGGTCCCGAGGCAACGGTTTCTAGCGCACAATGGGACGCCAGGCTGCTCCCGGCGGTCGCATGACCGCACGTGTTGCGGACTGACTGGTGGCGGCTACTGCTAGCCCGCAACAGGTGGGTCTGGTCCAATGAGCGCACGGTGCGCTGATGCGCGGCTAGCAGATTGCCCGTGCTCGTGCTTGTGGTGGCAATGCTAGAGGTGGCGGGCGCTACGCTGGCAAAGGGCATACCAGCAGCCGGTGAGGCTAGCGACGCGGCGAGCTGTGTGCTGGCGTGTGGCCCCTGCTGGACGACGCCATGGGGATCGACAAGCGCGGTGGCGGTCGCGCTGCTGATCGTCCGAGTCGCACCGCCGCCAGAGCTGCCACCTGCTGCCGCAATGTGCCCCAGCGACCGGGAGATGAGGCCCGTGATCATGGACAGGCCGTAGCCCGTGCCGCCGCTCTTGCCATGGCGTGTTGAGCGGCTGCTGCGATGGCTCGTGCTGGGCACTGGGGAGCTGCTGCTCGACACTGCAGGGGCCGCAGGCGCACGCAGTCCGCTGCAGCTGTCGTACCCGCGCGTTCCAGGCTCAGGCGGTGGCTTCTGCGCCAGCTGCTGGTCTGCAGACTCCCGGTGGCGGCCATGAGCCGAGAGGCTTGCCCCTTGCTGCTGCGGGGTCGCCTTGCAAGGCCAATTGGGGATGCTGCCTGTTGAGGCCCTGACAGATGCCGCGCTGGTAACAGCAGGGTCCAGCGCCCGCTGCGGCATCATGAGAGAGCGTGCATGTACATGTGCTCAGCACCTGAATATGCGGCAGGCTTGAAGACCGCTCAGCAATGGCCCAGTCTTGGGGAGCATAAATAAATTCCCGTCCGAATACTGCCCACCCACCTCGGCCTGGCACCTCCAGGATGTCACGGTTAGCTCCCCAGCCGCCTCCGCTGCAAGACTGCTCTCCCCGGTGGCGCTGCCCCCGGCTCCTGCTGCCGCCGCCTTCGGTACCGAGTCGGATGGGACCGGCTTGCCGCCGTGCGAGCCACCAGCCGCGAATAAGCTGCCACGTCGGATGCGGCTGCCAAGGCCCACGGTAACAGCCCGCATGGCTTGTCCCACGTCCTCGTCAAGTAAGCTCTCGGTGACAACCATTTCCGCGCCGTCATCTACACCGTGCTCGGCCTGGCTGCCGGTAGCGCCGGGGTCCGCCGCCAAGGTGTTGCCCGCACTCACGTGCGGCCAACAGGTCAGGCGGGCGCCAGTAGGAGTCCCAGCAGCAGCCGCGGCATCCACGGCGGGGACTACCGCTGCCGGCTGGAGCGGGGAACTGCTTGTGGTGGACACGTCGTCGGGGTTCAGCGTGCTGGGCACGCGGATGATGCCTGCAGGTAAGAACACAGGTTATAGACGCCCCGCAGCAAGGATCAAGCGCAGGGGCATGCCACCAGGAGAAGAGGGACATCGCAGCGAGAGCAAGAAAGCAAATGCAATGTTGCAAGTTGTTTGCGTATGTTTTCACCAGCAATAAACTACCGTAGTTGCTCACCCTGCCAGACCTCGCCTTCGCCCTTGGCCAAGACCTCCAGCATCTGCTCCAGCTTGGCGGGCTCGAACACGAACAGCTGGCTTAACACGTCCACCACCACAACCTGTTGATGCCGCGATGGGAACCCAGTCGTCGCCGTCGCCGGCAGCACCGCCATGGTCCCGCCGTGCTCAGCTTCCACCCCTGCTGCAGCTGCGCATACCGCCACGCCCTGCTGCCAGTACGACACCGTGCCTGCGCCGCCGCCGCCGCCCCCACAGCTGACAGCGGGCAGCAGCTGGCGGCGAGACATGCTTGTGGCTGCAGCGGGTGCGGCGGGTGATACGGCAAGCGAGCTGGTTGGGGGAAGCGAAGCAGTCCCCGGCCGTGCCGTGCCAACACTGCCGCTGGCTATGATGGGTACATGGTGCGAGACAGCGGAGCTCTGGGCCAGCAGGAGGGAGATGCCGCCTGCCGTCTGCTGGTGCATGTGGTGTGGGTACGGCTGAATCATTGTCGTCAGCGCCGGCGCAGCTGGCGGCTCATCTGTCGTGCGCATGCCGAAGAACTCGATGCTGGGGGAGACATGCACGCACACAGAAATTGCCAGGAAATTATATTTCAGCAAATCTTAAGAGCGTTGATTGTCCACTTGGGGCATATTTTCGCGCGCCAAAAAATAACAATGAAGCTGGCAGGGAAGCGCCACGGTTTGCGGTGCGCTGCATCAACGCCCCCCATAACAGCTCTCACGCGTCACGGACAAAGCCCTCTTGAATCAATGAGACTGCTCAAGCTCCCATCCGCTGCTCCTATCCTCACCTGCTCGCGTTCTGGTGCAGCACGACGCCATTGGGCAGAGCGAAGATGGTGACAGCCATGGGCAGCGCGTTCAGCGACAAGCTGTTCCGACGCTCTCTCAAGCCTGTCAGTAGAGCTGTTGCGCCCGCTGTCGCTGGGGACCTACCCAGCCCTTTTTGGGCTGATTTTTGCTGCTGGTGGGCCCGCGGCGACGGCATGCCTCCGCCGTGCCGGTACGTATTTGATGCAATCAGCGAGTTTGAGCCTGATGCTGCGGGCAGTCCACTGTGCGGTGCTTGATGAGCCAGACTGCTGCGCCCGTGGGCCTGCAAGAAGGGCTGCAGGCCAGCCCCGTTGCCATGGACAAGGGGCACGCCCGACGACCGGGTCTGCTGGTCCGCTGCTGCTGGTGGTGCACCCGGCGCGCAAAGCCCCGGGGACACGAGGTTGCTGGTGGCCGTGACGCCGATGGTGGAGGACGGGGCTAGCGCCACGCTGAGCGTCCTGGCAGGCACGCCCGAGTCCAGGGTGCTGGGTCCGGTGCCCGAAACCAGCATCATGGAACCCCCGCCGCCGAGATGGTGCGCAACCTGCTGCTGGGCGTGCTGATCTCGGGCGCGTCCTTCCATGCCTAGGGAACCGTCTGCAGTGGCAGCGGCTATCAGAGACGCGACCGTTGGCACCGCAGCGTGCAGCGCTTGCTGGGACATCATCCCTGACGGCGCTGCCCCCACGGCAGTAACGGCAGCGGCAGCAGGACATACCACTGGCGCCGCTGCTTGCGAAGCGGCAGAGATACTCCCAGGCTGCGAAGCGGGTACGGGAGGGCTGCTTAGCACGTGGCCCTCTCTCCAAGATACGCGCATTAATGCAAGATGTGTAATACAATACGCTAAAATACGGCCGCGCCCGTTACGCCCGTTGTTGCGGTCCCAGTACAGGCCCCAGGGCCACCGCTACCTAGGAACACGTCGCCGAGGGTCAGCCTAATGCGGCGCACCATCTTTAATAACTCTATGCAATTACCATCGAAATAGGTGTAGGGCCAGATCGGTATAGGGCCAGATCGGCCGCCGCGTGCAACCCGGCCCGCATCCGCACCCACCCGCCTACCCACCCACCCAGCCCGCATCCGCACCGACCCGCCCGCCGACCCGCCCCCCCCCCCGCCCGCCCGCACCCACCCCGGCGGTAAAAAGCACCAGCAGCGCGGGCACGTCACCAGTGTCCGCGGCGTTGTCCTCGTCTCTGGTTTTGGCACCGAAGCACGCCATCAAGCAGCGCGCACCCCTGCTGGCGGAAGAGCTTTCGCGCTCGCCAGTCCAGCTCCCTTTGGCAACACGAAGCCCGTACGTGACGTGCAGGTAGCACGGGGTTATCGCAGCGAACAGGCGGCGGTCGGCCAGGTCCGCTGGTCCCAGCGGCGGTCCTAGCAGTAAAGTCGTGCGGGCTTGCTGACCAAGCACGTCCGTACACGCTTTTGTTTTCGGGTTTCGCAGGGCCACCAGCCGTTGCGCGAGCTGCAACTGATCTTCCAGCAGCTGCAGGATAATGCTGCCCTGGTCGAGGTTGGGGAGCAGGCGACCAGCAGCGGTGTTCGCCCATGCGCAGCGTGGCTTTGCGGGTCCTGTCGCTGCAGCATCGCCGGTATCGCTGATAAAGGCGCCTTCATCATAAACAATAGCGCAAGGGTCCGGTGCGTTGGACCACTGTGCGCGGAGTAGCGCCAGGGTCGTTCGCAGCGCCATGCCGAAGGTCCAAGGTAGCCTTTACAGATCCATCATTTGTGTGCCATATGCTTATCCCGCAGCAGCGGGTGCCATCGATGCGCACGCTTGAAATTGTGCTCCAAAAGCTTGGGTAGAGTTGTAGGAGTATGAAGCTCGAATTATTTGTCTGGACGCCTGTGCTGTAATAATGATGCCCTGAGTTAGCGTGCCAGAGCAGGGCAGGGGTACGCTTGCCGATGTCCGTGCGGCGTTACACGCAGACGAGTTCAAATATATATGTACAATTATAATGCTGTTACAACATCTTTCATTTCGATGTCCATTTGCACGTAGTATGAATTGCGGGTTCACAGCAAATTGCGTGACTACTAAAGGAAGTGATGTGCAAAACGTCAGCCGCTTGAGGAATGCGCGTACTCTTGTTAATCCAGTGGTATTCATCTACAAATTACAGTTCCGTAAACAACGAAAACGTGTGTGTAGTACGCTTGCTGTTGCGTAGCTCCGTTCCTGTTCGTGTCTACCCGGCTTGGAAGCCTTCATATGGCTCACACGTTTGAGGAGCATGCCAGTACATCCGCAAAGAGGCGTGGCCGCGAGTTGCCACTTTTCAGCCTTGACGTTTTAACTTCGCCGTCCCTCCGCGAGTCCTTGCTGTGGTGAGCGCAACTACATACCACTCTCGTCAGCTTCAACCATCAGCCCGTGTGCGGCTGACCGTGCCTCCCATAGAGCCGAGCTCTACGACCTATCACAGCGTCCAGCATATGCAGCAACGGTGCCGTCGCCCTGGCGCCGTTGGCCGTCCGTCAGCTGTCCGCCAACGCTTGCCGCGAGCACTGAACTCAATTCTAGGCTTACCAGTGCGTAAGGCGTGAATGCCAACCTGTTCAGCCGGCTGTGCTGCCTCACATGAGGCTTGAGCGCTCCTGGGAGCCCCCAGACCCGCCAACCGGGCCGCTTGTCCCACCGACCGCCCCTTGGGCTGGCTGCGGAATGTTTAGCCCGGCCGTCAGAGCCGACAGGAACATCTGCGCAGCCAGGCGAGACAGAAAGAAAGTCAGCCCAGCACTTAGCACGTGTAAATGTGGGATTAAGTGAACGCACGATACACGTGTAGAACATAACACGCCGCGCAACGCACCTGAGAGTTGAGAATGCCGGTCCCGCCCAGCACGACGCGGGGTGTGGGCAGCTGGCCGCCGCTGGCACCGGCGCCCGCTGGCCCGCCCGGACCTGTTGGAGAAGTCGCACGTGCAGTTGACGAGCAACTTTGAACATAGGTTTAGAGTACCAGAAGCAGTCAACAGCTCACACACGCTGCTGTTAGCAGAAGTGTGTAGCAGTCAAGGGGCATGCATTATGGCTGGCCTGCCGCACCTGCGTTCGCGGCGGCGTTTGCACGGTCGTTCATCTCAGCGACCGCCTTGGCCTCCTCATACGTGGTGCCGCCCAGAACGAAGACAATGATCTGCAAGGTAGTAGGCCAGCGGCAGGCATTGCAAGCAAGTACGGTAGTACTGGCGTGGTGTGATAGCGCTCGCACCACGCTAGCTACGTGTGCAGACGCCGTACCTATAGCCCGATGTGCGCATAGTCAGTTTGTGGACGCTGCGGCATGCACCTTCATGTGTCACAACAAGCGAACCATGCACACATCCGGCCCTGTCGCACCTCGCGCGGTGGCGCCCGCTTGGCGTTGGCGGTAAGCGTGGCCACTTCGTCCCCGGTGGACGCCATGTAAGGGTAGGCCAGCGGGTCCAGCCGGTCCGACGCTAGCGCCGCCACTGTCTCCGTCAGAAGCGGTGTGTGCTGCGTGTAAACGTTGTCCACGCCCTGCAAAGCCGGGACGTCGGTGCTCAGCGACGATGCGCCTGTTTGGCATCACGCTTGGTGTGATCCCTCTTATCACGGTAATAACCAGTGACCGTCTGTTGGATAACTCCGTTACAGTCAGCTCTACGACATGCACTGAGCACAGCATGACCACGCTCTTGCCTTCACGCTGAGCCTGACCTGCATCCCCAGGCGCTGATGCGCCCGGCCTTACCTGCAGACCCTTGAAAACGTTGCGGGCCTTGGATAGAAGGTTGCGGCTGCCGTACAGGTCGCCCGCACGCCGCGACGCGCCACCATACCGCAGCACCGCCTCCACCGCCGCATATAGCCGTGGCTCCCTGCGCATGCGGCCCCATGGCATGGCAGGCGCTCTAAATGCCAATACCGCGCTGTGCTGGCGCTTACCCATTGTCCCGCCTTTTTTGTGCAGCACCCCAAGCAGCCATCCTGGCAGCACCTTTGCATGAAGCTCACAGTGTCCGTCCGCTACCCGACGCATTTCCTTGGCTCCCGTTCCCAAGCCTCACCGCTCCCGCACGCCCGCAGTGGCCAGGTAATCCAACATCTGCCGCACCCGCGGCGTGTCCGACTCGAACCTCAGCGCGTACAGCATGGCCAGCCGCACCTAAAGGCGGGCACGCGGACGGTTAGACACATGCGGAAGTATGAGCATAGGGAAGACACGCACATTGGGGCAGAGAAGGCAGGTGTGCTGGTTCCAAGGTTACGAAGAGAGAACACAAGTGATGGCTATTTAGATGCTGCAGCTGTGTTAGAGATAACAAGGGAGAGTACTACGAAAGACTTGTGCGTGCGAAGAGACAGGAACGCCAAGCAGGGCACGCGCTGCAGCTGTGTGTGTTCTCGGTGAGTCCGACATGGCGCCAACCCCCTCCACCTCGGCTACACCTACCCGATCCGCGTCCTGCGTTTTGGTGCCGCGCAGGATCTGCTGCAGCTCCTCGAAGGAGGCCGCCGACGTGAGGCTCGCCGCCGGGTTGGCCAGCTCCTGCTCCGCCTGCGGATCAATTGAAAGTGGAGGACGTCCTGAAGCAAGTCCGGAACACAATCGTGAGCATAATGCCCAGCCCTGTTGTGCACTGCTCCAGGCAGCGGCATGTCAGCTCATGTTCCGTCCATCCACTCACGCTTGACACGTCCATAAGGTTCCGGCCCGACACCGTCTCGCTGAGCTGTGTCATCAGGTTGACGTGCTTGGACACGTTGCCCTGTAACGGCAAATACGTGGCAATGTGCGGCAAGCGCCGTTCGTTGCCAGCCAACTCGCAAGACAGCATTCTCGGCTGCCCTCTCCGCCAACAATCGGCACAAGCCCCTCTGCCAGCAGACGCCGTGCTGAAAAGCCCCCCCCACACACACACACAAACACACACACACACATACACACGCGCGCGCACAGTGTCGACCCTTCCTATCCTTGTGATTTTCGAAAACACAAACACGGGGGGGGGGGGTGCGCAATTGCCGAATGGTAAGCCGGTGGCGGCAATTCGGGCATGCAAGGTAATTCCAGGTAACAACCGTATGCGTTGCGTCGCGTTCCCTGCTTGGCGTTTATGTACCTTCGCATGCACATAGTCCTCTCCCTTGTGATTTCTAACACACAAGGAGCTGCTCCATACGCGGCACCCCTACCTCGGCCCTGCCCACCCTCGCGAACCGTGGACCCCGGCACTGGGCACTGTCACTATAAGGGGGGGGGGGTGTAATTGGATTTCCGCGGGGGGTGATGTGGGATAACCGACGCAGCCACTGAGGCCGCGACCATGCCTAGTTTCGGTGCCGCCGTGTAGGGAGCGGGAGGCCAGCTCCCGCCAGCCCATCGCGCACGCTCACACACGTACAAGCCGGGTTGCGGGGTTCGCCACGTGCAGTTGCTCTGACATAGCAGCCCGCCATTTGACCCCATCCAGCCAGTGACACTTTTGACTTAATTCTACGACTACCGTTCCGTTCTCTTTCTCAGCTTTTATACACCTGGATGCGTGTTCTAGCTTGCTTGATGCACGCCGCCCCTAACGTCACAACCAACATTTCCATTGCCCTTGACACTTCGCACCGCCGCTTCCCTTTCGCTTGTGCTTCCTCTGTCGCTCGTAGGTGGGACATCGAACAGCCGGCGGGACTCAGGGAACTAGGCGTGCTGGGTAAACGTTCTAGGCGCATACAACGCATGTGGGGCATGCGGGGGTCAGATCGTGCGTCGATCGCCTGGCGGGGGGTTACAGGCATTTACGGGTACACACACACATACACGCACACACACACAAACACACACACACACACACACACACATACACAGGGCTTCGACGGTTGTGGCTGCAGGGCAAGGGCTTCGACGGCTAGGATGTTCAGACCTTTTATCGCTTTGTGGCTGCCCATCGGCGTACTCTGCCCTGTGTGAGAAGTGAAGGCAGCCTGTCCTTCGGCGTATTTGTTTTGACGCTGCTATGGCCACGTGCCTGACTAGTAGGTTAGTGCATGCCCTTTGCCAGGCGGACAAACAATGCACAGTGACCACGTGCCGGCTAGTAGTAGTGTTGTTCAAGACGGGGTGCGGCTCCTAGGGCCAATTCAGTGGTTTTTTTCTGTCGACTTTGCACGTTGCGGCTTGGGAGACACAGACTACCAAACCAATGCGTGATTCTTTGGGATGCTAGTGCTCTGCCGCTAGCATCGGACAGCGTCTCAGATACACGATTACGTGACCCACCCAGATAGCTGTAAACCCGTTGTTACACAGCCGCGGTCAGCGGGGTCACTGCGGCTTATCGGGTTGGGCGACGCCACCCGGGACTACGGGGGTTTTGCGTGGGGTTTTGGCACGTTCCGCAACTCTGCAACCGCGCCCGCCACTGTGCCCCATTCCGCCGAGTTGTCTTAAGCGCGCCGCGTGCCCTGCCTCGCCCTCTCCTCCATTAGGAAGGATAGCAGTTTCCTGGGTTGGGATTGGGCGGGCTGCGTGTATCTTAGCTTGCTTGCTGCACGCCGTTCGCATTGCCGCCTCTGTTCCTTTGCCATGCCCGTGACACTTTCGCGCTGCCGCCCTTTGCCTATGCTTCCTCTGCCGCCTGTAGGTGAGACTACGGACAGAGGGCGGGAATCAGGGAATTAGGCGTGCTGGGTAAACGTTTTAAGGCGCATGTCACAAGCATATGGGTGCATGTCGGGGTCGGTTTGCTTCGCGAACGCCCGACGGGTTCCAGGCTATTTCTGCGGGTAAGTATGACTACCGGGGCTACGCGGTACCGTCCAAGAAGTATTCGGTGCGTATCCGTCAGTAACTGCGAGCGATTGCGGGGATTCCTCTCCGTTTCCGTTTACCAACACACACACACACACGGTGGACTCCAGAGCTTGGCTGCGCTCTGGGCAGGGGAGACGCGTGATAGCGGCAGCGTGTGGCCTAAATGCCTCGCTGTCGCTGGCTGTCCCGAGTACTCGCTCACGAGACTCGTCAGGCCGCCTGTAAACCCGTTGTTACACACACACACACACACACACACACACACACACACACACACACACACACACACACACCTGCAGCTTCTGGAAGTCCGAGTGCTCGAGCACGAAGCGCCGCATGTCCTCCAGGCTCTCCACCCGCGAGTGCTTGGTGCTGGCCGACTGAAATTGCTCCACCATCGACTTAACGGAAGCCCCCACCTGTAGCGGGGAGTGTTGGAGCATGTGTTGGTGCGCACGGAAATTCCCAGTACTCGGTAGGTCCATACTGCGTCAGGCCCTGGTAACCTGCAGACAGCCAAAGCAGGGAGTCTGCAGCTCGTCCGCGCACCTCGCCGTAGGTGCGGTACTGGTGGCGGCGCAGGAAATCGTCCTGCCGCGGATCAAATACCACCTCGCGAAACTGCTCCGGCACCTGCACATGCGCGGCCGCGGCATATTGGCCACGGTCAGGGGGCCAGCTACACATAAAGTTTGCTTCCAGCCAGTATCGGTCAGCCGGTAAGATTCCCGTACCCATCCAATCACTGATGGCTGTCCTGCGGTGCGCACCTTCGCGCTTGTCAGCTTGACCGTGTTGTCGTGGATGCCGATCAGCTCGTGCACCATGGCTTGGTAGGACCACTAAGTGAGCAGGGCAGCAGGAATGAAGGCATTGCAACCAGTAAGCCTATACTGTAAGTGCGGCAACCACACCTCGCTCTCCACGCCTGAACCCAGCAACTGGTGTATGCCCGCACCTGTGTGAGCAGTGGTGTGACGGGGTCGTCCCGCCGGTCCAGCAGCAGCACTACCGGCGGCGCCGACCGCGACGCACCGAAATCAAACACCGCCGCCTCCTGTACATTGGCCAATAGGCCGGAGTACCGTACGTTTACGTGATCATCACGCAACAGCCCCGGGGTAACACTTAATTTTGCACCACGCACCCCGGTTCCGGAATTATTCGGGATCGCGCACTAACTAACATTTCCGCAAGACCACGCAGCCATAGAACTGCGTGGTTCTGGACTGTATGTGTGGCCCAGCAGCAAGCGGGGCTGTGTACTGAATGGAATGCAGCATGGTACTATCCAGGGGTGCTGGTACTGGTACTATCCAGGGGTGCTGGTACTATCGTAACTGCGGTCCAGCACTGTCAAAAACCCAGCACGCCACGACCAGTCTCAGCCACCGCCACGTCGCAACATGGCCGCCCTTTCACAACAGCCTTGCAATATGATGCTTAGTACTCTAATAAGCAATGTCCAGCACGTAATACTCGCAGCACTGCATTGCACGTGCTGTCTCTCGCCCCATCCGGGTATTTCCGTCGCATCACGCAGCCCCTTACGGCTTTTCTTGCGGCACCACGCACCTCCCGCGGGTTGCGCGGTATTTCGGCTTTTTTCGTCAACCCGGACGGGTACGGTATACACACGGCTCTAGCCAACTAGGTGACGTAAAGCAAAGTTTCATGCGCTCGGGGTACAGTTTGGGCATGGCGTGTGCGTATTAGGGATGGGCCCATGTCAGCATGGACCATGGCCCGGCCCGGTCAAAGGCTGCGCGCTGGCCGGAGCCAGCTAATTCGCAAGTTTTATGTACAGAGTACTGACAATCACCTTCCATGGCTTACGCTCCCTACCTGGCCACACGGAGGCGGTTCGAGCTCGCCCTCCCCAACCCCGCCGCATGCAAGGCCACTTTCTCTGCTCGCAGGTACCCCTACACAGCGGCGGAGCCGCCGCACTACACAGTTCACGCCGCCATGGGTAGTAATTTCATGCTGGTGGCCCCTATGTCACACGACACACATCGCTGCCGATCCCATCCACTTCCCGCGCCATGCACTCCACCTGCTTGTAGGTGAGCCGGTGCAGGCTCTCCGCCAGCTTGGCAACCAGCTCGCTCCCGCGCTGGTAGCGGATGACGGGTCGCCGGCGCAGAGCCAGGAACACTGCCGACAGGCCCTGTGGTGCACGACACCGACCCCGCAACGTGTCAAACGCTATGTCCCGCAATAGGATTGACACCCTATGCTTTTGCTGCTCATCACAGTTTCCCGGAGCCCCTCCCTCCTTCCCTGTCTCCCTTCCTTCCTCCCGGCCGCTGCCCTCACCTGCACGCAGCGGTCAATCAGCTCGTACTCGGCTGCTGAGGGTGCTGCGCCCGGCTGCCGCGGCGCGAACAGCAGGTCGTTCCGCGGCACAGGCACCACGAAATGAAAGGGGTCCGGCACCATGAAGTCCGCATAGTTCTCCTGAACGGTGTACGTGAATGTGTTTGAGGGTAGGGGGCAACAATCCAACATGCAACGCCACAGTAGATAAATATGAGGTTACCCGGCTGTGGGCGATGCCACCATCGCGTGTCAGGAACCAATCCCGAACCTCTCCAGATGCATGTGCATTCGGAAACGTGCTGCTGGGCTTGCGCTTCCCATCCGCGCACCTGCACTTCCATGACGCTCTCCTTGGCTGCGTCCGCCTCCGCCAGGTCTTGCAAGAATACGGTGCTAACGGAGCTCAGCAGGTTAGTGAAGTCTGTGAGATGCGAGCATAAATTTGCAGAAAGACTTCTTTGGGGGCATTGCAGAGGGCGGCAAGTGCGGTCCCCTTACGCCCCGCAACACCTGGCGGCATGCAACTCCCAAGGTCTGTGTGTGGCGGCCGGCATGAGAAGCATGCATGCAACGCCACACTGGACACCTCTCTGACCTGCCGAGTGATCAGAAACCCCTATATCGCATGCTTAAATTTGCACTACAGCACCACAATAAGCATTGCGACCGCAGTACGCCGCCAGACACGGCTGGTCAGGTCAGCGGACTCACGCAGGTTGTAGCTTTGGTAGCGGGGCGCCCGCAGCTCCTTCTTCAGCAACGCAATGTTCTCTTTTGTTGGACGCAGGAAGCAAACGGCCTGTCAACCGTCGAGTGTGTAGCGCTTCAGGACTGGGGCTAGGACTTGAGTCCAAGGCGAGCCGGCACTGTTCCATCCATCCCACAGCGTGGGCACGCAGCGTGGGGTGATCGGATGCCAGCGCGGGCCACGCACCTTGAGTTCAGAGTGGGCCCTGCCGTCCGGCTTTTCTAGGTTCTCCACGTGAACTACGTTATGCTCCGCAAGCTCCGTTCGCCCGTAGAGGTTCGCGCAAATGCGCATAGTTTCCTTGTCCAGCACGAGGCCCTTGTAGCCCGGCGCCCCCTCAATCATGGAGCCCACGTAGCTACGCATAATCTTCCATAAGTCCATGTGAGTAAGAGCTTCTTGTCTTGCACGGTCCGGGGCCGGGCCTGCGCGATTCGTGGCCATTTTCCTCGCCTCGGCCTTCCTGACAAAATGTCAGTGTAAGAGTGTTGAGCAAACTGGTAAGCTAGGGATTATGATGCGAGCATTGAGGACAAAAGAATTCCTCGGCGTTGACTCTTGAGGGCGGCCTCCTCCGCGTCAGCAGTTTATATTGCAGTATGGCATGCTTAACGTAAAACAGCAATAATCCTACTCGCAGCAGCACTGAGACTGTTCATCGCCCATCGCCACAGCACATACCTGCAGATACCTGTGCCCCCACGCTGTGCCCCCCACCTCATCCCCCCCCCCATGCTCCTGCCCTAACAGCGGCCTCCGGGCCCAAACGCATCGGGTCTATTGGTGCGTCATTCTCGCTCGCAAAGAGTTGCGCAGGGGGTTCTCTTGGTCGTTTCGCTTTCGGTTTCTGGAATGAACTACCCCAAATTACCCAAACCTCCCACCCCGCCGCGAATACCCCATCCTACCGTATGCTCCCCATATATCTTGCTAGACATCCATGGTATTCAACCATACAATGCCATAGGCCGGCTCCGTTGATGAGGTTCCTCACTTCACAGGATTTCAAGCAGGACACGAGTGTACCAAATCACGTCAGGCACTCGACACGCTGATACATGTTACACTGGGTCGTTCGACTGCTGACATTTGAATTCCCACCTTGTTGCTCTCGGGCCACGTCCCTTACCGTGCCTGAGCCACCTGAGCCCTCTGCGCCAGAACGCCAAGTCCCTTTTTACCGCGCCACAAGGCAACCGCCAAATAGAGCATTTCGGGAATAGGCCGTCTGCTTGCAGTTGTCACAACGGACGGAACATGTATGGAACGAGACACGGCTGACGCTCTGCTTGAAGCAATTCAGCTCAGCGTCCCAGTCCCGAAGCCGAGGCGTAAGCTGCTGGGCAATCTGCTGATGCCCCCAGGTCATGACCTTGCAGGTCACCTCCATGCCTCCCAGTAGTGGCCTGCCATAATCAATCCTGGAGTTTGGGCTGCCCCAGTTGCCCTGCAGAAAGTTATGGGGAATGCAGAACCGACTAGACTTGCTGCGCTACTCGACACTGTACGGGAGCTTCGGAGCAGGAATGTGCCCCTTGCGAGGGCCGGCCAGAAGGCTGAACCATTCTAGTTAATTAGGCGTTACAAGGGGCACCCCGGCCCGGGCCTTCGGTTTTCAAGAGGCAGGAACGCACGAGAAATGCGCATCATTCCGTAACCACACACACACACACACACACACACACACACACACACACACACACACACACACACACACACACACACATGGTCCCTCTCACTCAGCGCTGCGTCGGAGTGCGCGAAGATCAACCTCAGCGAGTTTTGGAACAGCGAACCCCTCCTTTCCCCGGAGGATGACGCGAACTATCGCTCGCTGATTGGAAAACTTGGCGATTTCCGCTCAAAATCTGGAGGGCCTGAAGGGCTGGGCCATATCCTAGCCTGGATGGAGGGGATCGAGGCGCTACCTTTTAACCTGTGGTGCGGTGCCAGTGCGCTGAACTCCTCGCACGACGTCACGTTCGTGAGTGCGCAGGAGCAACGGGCCGGTCTCGACCGGCTCCAGCGCCAGCTGCGCGGCCTGCGCCACGAACACAACGCCCGCGTCCGCGCGGCGCAAACACACAGCGCGCTGCTGGACCGGCTGTCGGGCACCGTCCGTCAGCTCCAGCAGCAGCTCAACTCATTCGCGGCCGCAACAGTGGCCGTGCTGGAGGCGGAGGCTGGCGCTGGCACGACGGCGCTGCGGGAGCAGTGCCCCCGGGTGGCCCCCAGCGGCCCCTCATCTGCGGCGGCGGCTGCGGGCCCCTTGGCGGCGACGCCGGGCGCGCCCAGTGCCGCCGCTGCCCTTCACGCGGCGCCTGCGGCGGGAGCGGCTGCACAATCGCACCCGCACCCGCCGCAGCCGCCCGCGTGCACACGATGGCCGCCGCCGGCGGTGGCGGCCAACAAGATCCTGCTGCGCGGCGTAAGCTGCGCGCAGGCGGAGGCTATGGCGCGCGGCGACTTCACTGCTCTGGGCCTGGGAGAGGGCCCGCTGGGCATGCATGAACGTCGTTGGCGGGCCAACAGCACAGGTCGTGTATGGAATGTGGAGGTGGTGGTGACAAGGGATCAGCGGGCGGCTTTCATCCGGGCTGCGGCGCAGATAAAACACACCGCAGGCGTGACGGTGGCCCCCTTCCTGACGCCGGAGGGGCGGGCTGCCAGGCGCGCGAGGCAAGCCCAGTTCAACGGCCTAGTTGAGCGGGGGCTGCAGCCGTACTGGCGGGGCACGGACATCGTGACGGAGGAGGGGGACCGGCGCTGCGTACACACTATGCAGTAATGCATACGGCGGACAACTGCTAGGGGCACACGCTGTGTAGGCTTGCTAGTTTGGTTGAGGCTTGGGCCGGTTGTGGTTGCAGGGCAAGGACTTTGACGGCTAGGGTGCTCGGACCTCTTTCGCTTTGTGGCTGCCCATAGGCGTACTCTGCCCTGTGTGAGGAGTAAAGGCAGCCTTTCCTCGGCGTACTTGTTTTGCGGCTGCTCTGGCCACGTGCATTGACTTGGTTGGCGCATGTCCTCTTCCAGGCGAACAAACTATGCACAGGGACCACGTGCTGGCTAGTAGTAGTGTTGTCAAGACGGGGTGCGGCTCCTAGGGCCAATCCAGCGGATCTTTCCGTCTTCTTCGCACGTTGCGGCTTGGGAGACATGGACTACCAGACCGATGCGTGATTCTTTGCGGTGCTAGTGGGCCTCTGCCGCTAACACTGGACAGCGTCTCAGATACACGATTACGTGATCCACCCAGACAGCTGTAAACCCGTTGTTACACACACACACACACTCTGCCCTGGCGTCGAATGCTGGTTAGGTAGCTGTCGAGGCTGTGAAAGGCTGCGGGGTCGCTGGACTCAGCCCCGTAGCCACCTGTCGCTGTGCTGTCGCGTGCGGTGTGACGTCTGTCCGGTGCGCGTGTTGCTGCGGTGTTGGCCCTTCAGCCTAGTGGTTGGTGAGCCCGCTGGGCCCTGCGTTGTTGTACCAGCAGTAACCCTTCTGAGGTTACTGGCGTGGTCCAGGTTGGTTGGAGCGTCCCCCCGGTGGACTCCAGAGCTTGGCTGCGCTCTGGGCAGGGGAGACGCGTGATAGCGGCAGCGTGTGGCCTAAATGCCTCGCTGTCGCTGGCTGTCCCGAGTACTCGCTCACGAGACTCGTCAGGCCGCCTGTAAACCCGTTGTTACACACACACACACACACACACACACACACACACACACACACACACACACACACACACACACACACACACACACACACACACACACCGTTCGCATTGCCGCCTCTTTTCCTTTGCCATGCCCGTGACACTTTCGCGCTGCCGCCCTTTGCCTATGCTTCCTCTGCCGCCTGTAGGTGAGACTACGGACAGCGGGCGGGAATCAGGGAATTAGGCGTGCTGGGTAAACGTTTTTAGGCGCATGTCACACGCATATGGGTGCATGTCGGGGTCGGTTTTTTTCGCGAACGCCCGACGGGTTCCAGGCTATTTCTGCGGGTACGTATGACTACCGGGGCTACGCAGTACCGTCCAAGAAGTATTCGGTACGTATCCGTCAGTAACTGCGAGCGATTGCGGGGATTCCTCTCCGTTTCCGTTTACCAACACACACACACACACACACACACACACACACACACACACACTGCGCCCCATTCCGCCGAGTTGTCTTAAGCGCGCCGCCTGCCCTGCCTCGTCCTCTCCTCCACTAGGGAGGAGAGCCGTTTCCTGGGTTGGGATTGGGCGGGCTGCGTGTCTAGTTAGCTTGCTTGCTGCACGCCGTTAGCATTGCCGCCTCTTTTTCTTTGCCATGCCCGTGACACTTTCGCGCTGCCGCCCTTTGCCTATGCTTCCTCTGCCGCCTGTAGGTGAGACTACGGACAGCGGGCGGGAATCAGGGAATTAGGCGTGCTGGGTAAACGTTTTTAGGCGCATGTCACAAGCATATGGGTGCATGTCGGGGTCGGTTTGCTTCGCGAACGCCCGACGGGTTCCAGGCTATTTCTGCGGGTAAGTATGACTACCGGGGCTACGCGGTACCGTCCAAGAAGTATTCGGTGCGTATCCGTCAGTAACTGCGAGCGATTGCGGGGATTCCTCTCCGTTTCCGTTTACCAACACACACACACACACACACACACACACACACACACACACACACACACACGCGTGGGTTGCGTGGGGTTTTGGCACGTTCCGCAACTCTGCAACCGCGCCCGCCACTGTGCCCCATTCCGCCGAGTTGTCTTAAGCGCGCCGCGTGCCCTGCCTCGCCCTCTCCTCCACTAGGGAGGAGAGCAGTTTCCTGGGTTGGGATTGGGCGAACTGCGTGTCTCTTAGCTTGCTTGCTGCACGCCGTTCGCATTGCCGCGTCTTTTCCTTTGCCATGCCCGTGACACTTTCGCGCTGCCGCCCTTTGCCTATGCTTCCTCTGCCGCCTGTAGGTGAGACTACGGACAGTGGGCGGGAATCAGGGAATTTGCAGGCCTAGGGCTACCGCGGAAGGGATGGTGGGAAGTGGGCGTCGGGCATCCTTTGCTAGCGGTGCAGGCTGGCCGCATCAGGGTACGCCAGCCTGGAGAATAGCAGGGCGGAACTCGAGACAAGGTGTGCAGCCGCTACTTATGCGCTCGGACGGATTGACGCAGCTCGCAACCGCTGGAACAAGCGGGGTGTTTTTGTGTGTGTGCAGTTAGTACGATGCTAGCAATGAGTTCTGTTCGGGCAGAGAGCGAGGAGATGTATGCCTTTCTTTGCTTCTAGGGGCCTGGCTTGTTTGCTGTTTTGAGAAGTATTCAGCTTGTCCTGTCCCGTGTGCGGTGGCTTTTTGCGTTTTCGCCGGCTTTGGTAATAGGTTTTAGCTGAACGGTGGTGGGTGGACAGGCGGTGGCTCCTGGGGGTTGATCAAGGTTTTCTCTTTCTTGCTGTGTGTGAGTGCTGTCTTATGTGCGGGTGATGCGAGCGAGCTGCCTTCCTTTTCTTACGTCTGACGAATGGAGGCAGACGCACTGCGTTTCACGGAGGTCAAGCGTCGTGCGCGTTTCGACCGCCGTAGGCTTGGTTTGTGTGCGCCGTTCAGGTTGTCGGCGCTCTCGCCAGTCCAAAGAGGCTGGTAGGCTGCAGCGGCCGTGTTTCGGGCCCGGGTCAGAAGTCTCCCCACAGCTGTAACACAGGTCCTTAGGGAATTAGGCGTGCCGGGTAAACGTTTTTAGGCGCATGTCACAAGCATATGGGTGCATGTCGGGGTCGGTTTGCTTCGCGAACGCCCGACGGGTTCCAGGCTATTATCTGCGGGTACGTATGACTACCGGGGCTACGCAGTACCGTCCAAGAAGTATTTGGTACGTATCCGTCAGTAACTGCGAGCGATTGCGGGGAATTCTCTCCGTTTCCGTTTACCAACACACACACACATGGGATGCTGCTCTGCGCGCTTCCGCAAGCTATGGAGCTGGAGCTGGAGGAGTGACCGGGATCAGCCTTCTCGAGTAGAAGAATCGCCATAGCAATGAGCCGCGGACATAGCGGCTGAATCTAGGGACCAGCAGGGTTGGGAAGGGTTGGGAGGGTCAAGAGGAGTGTGCGCCAGGGTTTCGGGTCAACGGAGCTGAGGGTGGGTTGGGTGCCGGAGCACCCCGGGCGTTTCTCGGCCAAGACCGGCCTGGTAGTCTGACGCGTTTGTGGCTGCCCTTTGGCATAGTCTGCCCTGGCGTCGAGTTACGGACATGCGCTAAAATGTGAATGCAAAGTGGGCGAGATGACGTTGTCGGATCTAGCAGGCAGCAAGGAGTGCTGGTTAGGTTGTTGTCGAGGCTGTGAAAGGCTGCGGGGTCGCTGGACTCAGCCCCGTAGCCACCTGTCGCTGTGCTGTATGTTGCGTGCGGTGTGTCGTCTGTCCGGTGCTCGTGTTGCTGCGGTGCTGGCCCTCCAGCCTAGAGCTTTGTGAGCCCGCTGGGCCCTGCGTTGTAGTACCAGCAGTAACCCTTCTGAGGCTACTGGCGTGGTTCAGGTTGGTTGGAGCGTCCCCCCGGTGGACTCCAGAGCTTGGCTGCGCTCTGGGCAGGGGAGACGCGTGATCAGGGCTTGTATCTTAATATCCATGGATATAAATGGGCCATTTTGGCTGTTTTCCAGAGTTTCCAAGTGGGGGTCCGGCGCTGATTCTGTATGGCGCTGGATATTTTTGACGGCCTTTCCCGCCATGTCTGGATATTCCTGCCCCCTTTTCCCCAAATAAGATACAAGGCCTGCGCGTGATAGCGGCAGCGTGTGGCCTAAATGCCTCGCTGTCGCTGGCTGTCCCGAGTACTCGCTCACGAGACTCGTCAGGCCGCCTGTAAACCCGTTGTTACACACACACACACACACACACACACACACACACACACACACACACACACACACACACACACACACACACACACACACACACACACACACACACCGCACGCATTGTCCTATGTCTGCTGTCCTCTCCCTTGTGATCTCTAACACACAAACTTGGCCGCTCCGGTGGCTGGCCAGTTGGCGACCAGCAATATTCTTGGCCTGCTTGGCGTAAACCAGTTTGGAGAAATCCTCCTGTCGCTGTTCACCCTGCACATTAGCGCCATATCCCTGTCAGAGTGTGTACTAACGGCAATTGGATATGAATGCGACATTACATAAAGGGACAGTCCGACCAAGCAATCGGATATGGTAAACACGCTCACTGTACGCAAATATGGCATGTGGCCGCGCACTACGCCTTACCGCTCACCCTCTTCTCATGCTGCTTGCGAGACATGACATCAACATCGGGTGGCGTGCTTTCGCTTTCGTTTCGCAATTTAGCGCATGTCTTCAACATGGCATACGGAATGTTTAGGTCCTGCGACGACTCCTGGTTCTCAGTACGTGAATGCGACACGTGATAACCTTATACCATCTTTCGGGCCTTGTTGGCAAGTTGTGGAATGAGGTGGGTCAATGGGGTGGGTAACCGGAGGATGGGGGTGGTCCGGTGGCGGGGTGGGCGACCGGCTGAGCAGGCGACCGGCGGGGGGGGGGGGGGGGGCGGGGGCGTGTCCCCCACGCGAACAATCATGCGTGCAGCTGAGCCGTGCCCGTTTGCCATTTTTCTTTGTCTAGATTACATAGGCTTGGTGCCACTGTTGAGTTATACTTTTGCTTAAGTGGGCTCAGGTCGAACGCCTCGCTGCCTCGTGCTCCTTTCTAAATCTTTAGTTGCTTTGGAGATTATAGAATGTCGTCAAACACCGTGCGTGTCCCTTATTCCCACGAGCTCTATGCGATGAGCCGGCACATCGTGTTCCGTGCCGAGAAGGAGCACAAAGCTGCCGTGGAGTGCAAGGGCAAGCATGACTGGCCTGAGGACTGCAAGCCGGAGTCGGAAGCGCTGGTTCGCGCGACTAACAAGCTGTGAGCGAGGCCCCATCGCACCCAGGGTCGCGTTGCTCCTCAATCCCTTGCATGGATGTGCCTCCAGTAGTGACCAATTAAGAGCACGATGCATGCATGTACGGTGCAAACAGCTAGGCCTGGGCTCCCGAACTTGGTTGCGTGACGCCCTGATGGTGTTGCGCTGGTCCTGTGTCCTGCAGCTACAAAGAGATTATGGAGAAGTCCCCCGAGGAATTTAAGGAGTATGCCCAGTGCCTAGATTGGTATGGGTAAGTCGACAGGAGCACGAGGGGGGTCAGAGGGCAGAGGGAGGACTTCTCTGGGTGCTAGCGTGCCGGTGACACGCACGCGTGTGTAATGCGTTTGTCAAACTGGGTGCCCTGTGACATGATGGTTACGGCGCATGCATATCTGTGAACTTGAATTGCCGCGGCCTCTGCCCAGGCAGATATTCGGATGTGGGGCAGGTCTCAAACATGGACCTTGCCTCCAAAGCCGGCCTAGCTAAAATCATCACGTGGCTGCCCCGCACCCTGCAGACTCCGTTTCTCGCGCTGCCGCGACAAGCAGGCTGCGTTTGAGAAGGCGTTCCCCATTGTGGATGCCAAGAAGTAAGGGCAGTCCCGCATACGGCACGCAAAGTGCGTACAATGGTAACAGAGACTAGGGTTGTGTTGCGTCGGGGGTTGCGCTTTGCATCGGATGGCAGCTGCTGCCGGGCACTGAAACAGGTATAGTGGTGGTGATGGTGCAGCAATCGCTGCTAAATCATGAGGATACTTGTGAACTCCTGGTAATGTGTGGATCGTTGCTGGCTTTTGCGGGAGCAAGGGGAGTTGCAACAAGAGTTATCGAGACCAACTGGACAAGGGCTTTGAGGCTGATATGGACGTGTAGTGATGATGTGGTTTCTCTTCGTGCATGCTGCATATCACGTCGTGCTCTGCTGCCAGTGACAGCTAATAGGGGTGCAGCCCGGTTTCGTATCTTCACCCTGACGTGGGAGGCTCCAATGCCGGGCTCTAGACACCCTCCAAGCGAGACGGAGCGAAGCTCAAGGCTTTATGGTTTGTCTGTGTTTTGCTGCCAGTTCACATTTCTATACCAAGTGATGGTTGTTCTGCGCGAGCTACCAGCACAGACCGGCACAGCCGCGCGGTCACCATTCACCAGCAACAGCAACACTGACACCGTGACCGGCCAGCGTCAACGCCTGCAGTTTACTGCCCTTCGTTTGTATTTTGGTCCTGGGTTGGGGATTTCGAAGCGTTGCACACCCTGATCACGCACGAGGTACCCTGCTGTGGGAGGAACACCCGAGGGCGTGTGTCCGTAAGGCCGTGCGCCCTTCCCCCTTCTTCTCCCTAGTAGGGAGACATAACGTCAAGTCATCCCTGGCTTGTCATCCAGTCCTTATACGGCGTTTCCTGCTACACCTGCCCAGGTGGCTGGTGGGACAAGTCGATGGGGCAAGAGTGCGAGGTCCCAGCGTGGCCAGCGTGTCAGCTGACAGCGTGGAACTGCAATGCACATATATCCACCATTCGGCTTCATGGAAAAGCAATGCAGAGGAGCTGAAATGTTAGGAAGGTCGGCCGTCCGGTGACTCCCGACCCAAAGGGACCAAAGACCCAGCCGGCCGCAACCAGGTCTCATCCGCTGATGGGTCACCGTCCAAATCAGGTCGCACACCCCTGGTCCAAAACTGCAATCACTTTGACCACGACTTTGTGGATGTGCCACCTGTCCGACAAGAAATGCAACCTTAACTACCCCTCACTCCCAGTACTCGTTAAAGACATGCGCTAAATTGCGAAACGAAAGCGAATCTGACGAAGGCAGGGGCGGCGCCAGTGGCCGAAATCCGAAACACAGCTTCGTTCAATTGCCGAAATCTGCTGCCGCCGCCTCCACCCCAAAACTTTTCCGGGGGCTCCGACCCCGACCCACCACCCGGCACACGGTTTGTGTCGGCAATCCGTAAGTCAATTACCGTACTGCTACGCGTGATTCGTGATACCATTTTCGTGAAAATTCACGAAATTGGTAGCAGGTGAAAATCCAGACCGGCTTTTGCAGGCGCCCTTTCACGAATACTGGTGCGCGCGTGCACACACTCCCACCCGGACATGTGTGGGCAGATGGGCACAGATCCCCACACAACCGGCCCTTTGCCAATCACAATTTCTCTCCATGATGCAGTGTGTGCACTCCCAATAGTGCTACCCCGAGATGCATGCGGTGGGAGGAGATGCAGTGAGGAAACGCGGGGGAATTTCACGAATTCTGGGAACATGGTGAAAATCCGGACCTGCGCAAGCCCAGGTCTTTTCATCTGGTGCGCCCGGTGAAAATTTCGACCCCCTAAAATAGCGTTTCACGAATTCTGGTATCACGAATCACGCGTAGCAGTACGGTATTCCAGCGCACGCCGTGTCCCAATGTTGCAGCTTGCCTGTGCAGCTACTGTTGCCCCCAGCGCATGTTCGCGGGTCTGCGGCAATAAATATTACAGTGCACACCAAACGTCCACACGCCCGGTACACACCGTGCAGATGTCACGCCGCCATATCGGCATGCAGGCTACCCCAAGAGCAACGGGTCTGTGCACGCCTCCGTGCGGCACACACGCTCCGTGGTTGCAAGCTGTGCGCAACCCCTAAGCATAACTTGAAGCGTACCGCTACCCATGCGTGCAGCTCTTTGTGGAACGCCGCCATATTGGCATGCACGCTACCCCAAGAGCAACGGGTCTGTGCACGCCTCCGTGCGGCACACACGCTCCGTGGTTGCAAGCTGCGCGCAACGCGTACCGCTACCCATGCGTGCAGCTCTTTGTGGAAGGCTGCTCGTCCTTCTGTGCTCCCATGGCATGTGGACACTGTGCAGACCCCGTGGCCAGAAGTAGCCGAAAGCCCAAGATTGCCTTCGTTTGTTTGCCGAAAGACCCCCCAAAAAGCATGCCCGTGACCGTGTATTTGGGCCGATGGACCCGAAGTGCGCACGAGTGGGCCTGGAATGGTTCGTTATGCCATAGACATACCCATTATCACTCTGGAGTGCATCCGGGAGCAAATTATGTCAAAGGCAATTTCGCGACCTGAGGTCATTCACCGAGTCATTATTACAATGCCTGACCATTGCCATGTCTTCCTGTAGCTATATGACGCTTATATGCCTGGCATTGCGAGGCGAAGGGCGCTTCTTGTGCACACCTGCTTGACATGCTGCTGCTTTTCGCGAGCTCGACGAGCAGACAAGGCACCCCAGGGCCTAGGTCAACATATCACAGCAACGTACACCATATAGAAGCATTTGGGAAGATTTAGGCTTTGGGCGAAGCGGAGTGTATGGGCACGCCCCGGAGTGAACTCGGGTTGTGTGCGTGTGCGATTGGCAACGGCCTTGTGGCCCATGCCCTGGGCTTCCCCGAGGCCCGTAAGCTGTCAGTAAGCCCTATGGTACATATATATGGATATGCTGCGTGGTGGGGGCGTTCAGAGGCGGCGAGCAAGTCCCTCCCCCTGCTCTTGACAAGGCAGCGCCGGTCAGCCATCATCGCCTTCCTGGACTTTGTCAAGGCGTACGACACCATTGACCGCGGCTTCCAGTATGACGTGATGGCCACCATGGGTGCCGGCGCGAGCTTTATCTCCTGGGTGCGGCTGCTGCTCACCGATACCGTGTCTGTGGCTCGGGTCAACGGATTCCTCTCTCGCCCGGCCAAGATCTACGCAATTTAGCGCATGTCTTTAACGCTGGCGTGCGCCAAGGCTGCCCCCTCGCCCCCCTGTTGTATCTCTTCATTGCCCGCGCCCTCTTCTGCTGGCTGAAGGAGTGTGGCGTCGGTATCCCCATCGACCCCGCGGACCCGCAGCAGTCCACTGCCATTGAGGCGGCTTTTGCCGATGACACAGAAGCAGCGCTGGCCTCAGCGGCGGAGCTGCCGGCATTCTTGGGCTACATGGACCGTTTTGCGCGCGCGACGGGTCAGAAGCTGAACTTGGACAAGGTGGAGCTTCTGCTGGTGGGTCACGCCAGCGGTGCCCCTGCCCGCGCTCCGGCAGCCCCCGCCGCCACCGCTGCCGCCGCCGCCACCGCCCCCGCTCCCGCCCCCGCTCCCGCCACCGCCCCCGCCGCCGCCGCCCTCGCCCCCGCTCCCGCCCCCGACCCCGCCCCCGCCCCCGCGCCCGCCCCCGCCCCCCGCCGCCGCCGCCGCTGCCCCCACCGCCGCCGCCACCCCCGCCGCCGCCGCCCCCGCCGCCGCCGCCCCCGCCGCTGCCGCCCCTGCCGGCCCCTGCGGCGACCGTTCGGAGTGGGGGCATTAGAACGGGCAAAGGCGGTGGCCCTGGCTAGCTTCAAAGGCCTGCTAGCTGACTTCCCTTCCCTCGGGATACCACGGCGCCGGCGGGATAAGGCGTTGCAGAAGGTGACCGACACACACTCTTTTTGCGTGTGCGCGGCGACAAATTTGAAGTTGCCATTCCGGATGTGCATGCACCTGAAGACATATAATTGTGCAGTCATACCTACTGTCCATACAATACTGCAATGCTGCTCAGCATGACAGGCCAAATGAACTGACAAAACACGAGTCGCGAGTGTCATAGCCATGTGCGTGTGTTTTGAGTTGGGAAGGGGTTGCAGGTTCGGTGGGGTTTCAGGGATGTTGGGACACTGGTTTCGACGGGTTCCCTTGTATTTGCCTGCGTTTCTGCCTGTTGAACAGCATGGGGTGTCACTACTCTGATTTAGTGCCGCACTCGCTAGTCCTAACACTGCTGAGTCGACACCGGACTTGACTGAGGCACACATCTCATGACACGAACACGGCTAGCTCTTATCGCCAGGTGTGATGGTCAGGGGAGTGACCCGCGAGCCCGAGAAGGGACCACCTGTAACACTCAAACTCAAAACGCTTTTATGGGGTTAACCTGTTCACCCCTCCGCCCCCCCCCCCCCCCCAGAACCGCATGTACGCCTGCCGTACGACACCTCGGGAGCCGTTACACGACCGGAGGGTTGCAAACGGCTTGGGCAGCTACTGCCAAAATTGTAGCGTGTAACGAATCCCGGAGATATGCTTGCTAGGCCCTTGAAGTTGGGGGGTACCCTGAACCGGGCGTGTCCCCTGTGTGGGTGAGACCGGGTTGACCGGCCGTATGGGGTCGATGATACGGACGGTGGCCTGTCCGCTGCTAGGCCCACACCTGTTACTATAGTTATACACTGTTGACTGATGTAGATATATACTATTAAAGCAAAAAGGACATCGCTGCTGCAGTTAGTGGTCAACTTTTGCGCACCGCACCCGGCCGCTGCGTGACATTACCGTAGAAACAATCGTTGTAGATACTTCTAGGGGCGTATCAAGTTAAACGCAAAGAAAACAGGGAATCATAAGCAGGGTCTCGAAAGCAAACATGAGTGCTCGCGAGGCTGCCGAGGCCGCGTTCGACCGCGCAGGTGTGGTGCAATTTATGAGTGCTTAGCAACACTGCTTCTTCGCTTCGAACCTGCCCTTAGCTCAGTACCCCTCCCCCCTCAAACCCTGGCTGATGTGCTGTCCCGTAGACCAGCTGCAAGAGAACCTGGTGCCGGGCCGGCCACCTGTAGTGTTGACGGAGGAGGCCGATGAGATCCGCACCTACAAGCCCAGCCAGCTGCCGCCGGATCAGCGTGATCAGTTGCAGGAAAACCTGGTGCCGGGGCCAGCGCACAGCCAGGAGGTCGATGGCATTCGCACGTACACCAACGCGCAGCTGCCACCTGACATGCGTGACAACCTGCAGGAGAACTTGGTGCCGTACCCCTCGACTGAGGTGCGTGGTACCGTGCGGGAGTGGGTTGAGAAAGGCCGGCATAAAAGGTAGCATATACGCTGCGCAGCCAGGTGGTTTACTATGTGCGTGAAAGTTTCCCTGAATCCTCCGAAGATTGAGATGAGCTTAGGGGAGTTCAGCTGCCATCTAACGATGCCATGACGGCTGTCAGCTGAGAATAGGGCACTGTTGGAGTCAGCGTAAGCATGCAAGAGCGTCAACGCACCTTTTTTGCGGGGCCCTATGCCACCTGCCCCAAGCTGTCAAACGTGGGCGCGGTCTCGAGCTCATCTTAATTAACAGGCTGGCATGACTGGGATAACCCCCTCTCCTTTGTTGCATGTTCCGCATTGCTTCTGTGTTCCGCAGGCGCCTGAGGGCAAGCGCACCTACTACGACGACCAGCCGGTGCCCGAGGGGCTGCGCGACCACCTGGGTGAGAACTACGTGCCCGGCAGCAAGCCCATCCCCGGCGACGAGACGGAGAGCCCCGTGTGAGAGGGGGCGCTTCTCGGTTGCTGGTGCTTCACCAACCGCTACACGGCACCATCACCAGTGTGCGTAGGCGCAGCACAACTGAAGCACGCCTTGAGATATGGCAAAGGAAGCAGCTTCCTGTGCATGTTTGTTGAGGCGGCATGGCGTGTGTATGGTTGCGGCCGTATTACAGAGAGCACCACACACGCAAGCACACAATGACCATCTGATGCTGCCAGGGGCCCAACACGGTATTGACCTACTTGTTTGTAGCTGAGGTGCGCGGCACATAACTGAGAAGTGAAGCTGTTACTTTGCTGGAGTTATGATGGCGGTCGTGTTGGGACTCACCGAAACACGGGCCCCAGCGCTGGAGGGCCGAAAAGGCTGGCCGAGGCCTGTTGGGGTTCTTGTAAGCCGCAGCGTTGCTCCCTTGTATTTCGTAAGCCCTACCACTGGATGAAGAAAGCTGTTGCCAGACATGTGGCGCTTCGCGCACAAAAGCCTGCCCAACTTCCATGGAAGGGTCCGGACCATACATTTCGCTTTCGTTTCGCAATTTAGCGCATGTCTTTAACATAGCGCTGGCGCTTTCAGATTGGTCGCACACCGGCCTCACTACCACAGCCCGCCGTGAACACCAGCCCAGCGCCTCAGCTCAGCATAGTCTTCTGTCAGATGTCAGCGGGAGTAAGGACGCCGACTATCCCGACGGTTACCGTCACTTTCGAGGGGAACACGTGCCCACTTGTTTTCGACCCTCACTGTGCAACCCACTCGCGTCACCCGCGCGGAACGCGTCCAAACCCGTAAAATTGTTCGCGTTTCCAACGTCAGATGAGCGGCCCAAAGATCGTATGAGAGCAAACTGAGCACGACTGTGTGGCGACAGAGCGTGTCAGACCGTGTACGAGAGGGGTTCTGGTGTGATACCGTAGATGTGTCCTGGATGCGGAAGAGATGCAGAAGCGATGTATAACTAGGTCGAGATGCGTCTTACAGCCTTACGGACATGCTCTAAATTGCGAAACGAAAACGTAAGCACGCCACCAGATGTTGAAGTCTTGTCTCGCAAGCAGCAGGAGACGGGGGTGAGCGGTAAAGCGAAGTGCGCGGCCACATTACCTCCGAGAGACGGTAACCGCTGATATGAGCCGGCCCAAGACCGCCAGGAGGCTGTAAGCTATACTGTTTAAACTGCTGGGCTGACGGCGCGCTGGGCTGGCGCAGCCTGGCTCGAGGTGTGACCAACCTGAAAATCGCCAACGCCACCGGTGCCCAGCACGACATGCGAGGGAGGAGGAGAGAGAAATAAGCGTAAAGGAAAAACCCTGGAAGCCATGAAGCAGCAGGCAAGGCAGAAAAGCGCGCAAAGACAGGCGAGGAACCCGCAAGACGGTGCGGTGCTGGGCTGAGGCTGTGCTGCGGGACTGCGGGTGCTGACCTAGAACTAAGGCAAGGCACTGAGAAAGCAGTTATGCAAGAAAGTAACAAAGTACTGACGCGGGGCGGCCAACAGAAAAGAGCAACGCGCGCGTTGCATGGCGCAATCCCGGTCGTACGGCATGCGGCATGGGCGATGCGAATGCGGAGCCGTGCAAGGACGGGCACAATGGACAGGAAGCAATAGCAGGACAGCGACGGGTGCGGACCGCATTGCGGTTCCCCACACCCGTCAGGAACCGGCGGCCGCACAGGGAGGCAGCGCCGGCCGGGTGGGGGTTACGTGCATGCAAGCAAGGTGAGGGAATGCAAACCCCAGGATCGGCCGGATACCGGTGTCATCATCTCCGGGGGGGGGGCGGCGTGAGGGGGTTGGGGGCTGGCCGGCGCACACGCTCGCAAGTACTCCCTTTGTTTGTTTGTGGGTGTGCGGCCGGCCAGGCGTGCCGCCGCGGGGGCGACGGCGCGTAGACACAGCGTGCCGCCGCGGGGGCGACGGCGCGTAGACACAGCTTCCGCCGCGGGGGCGACGGCGCGTAGACACAGTGTGCCGCCGCGGGGGCGACGGCGCGTAGACACAGTGTGCCGCCGCGGGGGCGACGGCGCGGAGACACAGTGTGCCGCCGCGGGGGCGACGGCGCGTAGACACAGCGTGCCGCCGCGGGGGCGACGGCGCGCAGACACAGCGTGCCGCCGCGGGGGCGACGGCGCGTAGCCCAGCGGGCCGCCGCGGGGGCGACGGCGCGTAGACACAGTGTGCCGCCGCGGGGGCGACGGCGCGTAGCCCAGCATGCCGCCGCGGGGGCGGCAGCACCAACCGGCGAGCGCGGCCACGGTGGCGGCGGCGCGCAGGCGTAGAGCACCGCCGCAGGGGGCGGCCGTGGGGCGGCAGCGCGGCGGTCAAGGAAGCGGCCGCAGGGGGGGCGGAAGCACTCAAAACACACAAGATACGGACATGCTCTAAATTGCATAATGAAAACACAAGCTGAAGAAAGAAACATCTGACACGGCTGGACGCTGAATGCTGCATAAGCTGTCCCAGGCGCTGCATAAATGAGAAAATGAGTGGTGCTTGCGTTTAATGGGGATGCCGGCAGGCCTCTGGCATGTCGCGCCTTGTTTTGCGTGGGTACTGCCGCCAAAATGGTGCATTCATGAGCCGCGAGTACGGTGATGCTGTGTCTGGTGTGGCTCTGGCGGGCGTCTCGCTTAGCTTCGACACGCCTACGCAGCTGTGAGTCGGGTGGGCAGCCCAGCAGGGTGGCGGTTGGCCACCTGTGCCCGAGACAGTGTTCACACTGTCCCCTTCTTGTAAACCCGCATTCATAAATAAAACACCAATAATTGACCAATAATGCGACTGCTGGAGTTCCATGGGCGGAGCCGTGCTGTCAAAAGCGCGGTGCCCAGCCAGGTATTGGCGGGTCAGGCCGACCAGGTCAGCGTAGTCGGGCTGCCGCCGCTGGATGTAATAGGCCTCCGGCGTACACTGGAGCATACGGGACAAGTCCCGCAGCAGGCGGGGCCGCCGGTAGCCCATGCGGCCGAGGGCGTTGATGAGGTTGGCGGTCTCATATACAAAGTTTTCTACCTCGGTAACGACGCGGCGTTAGCCGATGGAATTGGCCCGTAAAAATGTTGCGTTTGCTAGCGTCGTTGACGTTGCTGTCCGTTCCAATAAACCGGGACAGCCGGACGCCATTGAAGACCGGCTGTACACGCTTGTCGTACAGGCGAGTCGTGATACGCGCGTGGCCGGTGGGGGTGGTGCGGAGGATGAGTAGGATGTCAAGGAAGGGCATGGCGTCCGCGTCGGCTGGCAGCTGTGCTTGCAGCCTTGCGTAAACGGGTATAGAATGCGTGGCGAAGGGAGCCACGAGCAGCAGAAGCAGGGGGTGGGGTTAGAATCTTCCGAAACATACCCCATGCTTCAAATGGATAGAGCTCAACGAGAGCGTTCAGAATCCGCTTTCAGAATATAAAATCGGGTACTGGGTGCAAAGCTATGGGCCTCCAAAGTTTTGGGTCGGTCGGTCGGTCCAGGGTCCCCCAAGGTTTTGTCACGGTTTGTGCAAAACTTTGTCTCACGAGCCCCAAACGCTTCTGTAAGCCTGCGCGTGCTACTGCAACACACTGCAGCAATGTTTGCAGCGATGTAGGATACTGCAGGAAGCAATGACGTGAAAAGTTGTTGACATGTCGGCATGTCACCCAGCCACAATGTCACCCAGCCACAGTCCATTCGCGGTAAACCCCAGTCCAATCGTGGTAAACCAACCGAGAGCATAACGTGTCGCTATGCGCTTAGCCTGTTTCATTGTTGGCTGGGGTGGGTCAGGCCCGGGGACATTTCCATGGATAGAATTTTGCACATGTCGAAGTCACGTGCACGACCATTCTATCCACTGTGCTGCAAGAGTCATGACCACGTTTCCGCACCCACTGAAGCTATGCGCCCTGTCCTTGCCTCCCTATACAATTAGCTCTTGCCCGCACGCTCAAACTCGCTTCCTAGCCTGAGAACGGTCCACATTACAGTCGAGTTTGCTCACATGGCCCTACGGTCCCCCTTAGGGTGTCCGTATGTATAGTTTTCTGCGCTGTATTAGAAACTGTGAAAAAGCTATGCTCGGTTCTGGGGTGTGAACCGTCGCGCTTGACTTTATCTGCAGCTTACTGCTGCCGCCATTTGCTGGCCCCTAGGGCTCATACGATGTGTGGTACTAATTTGCGGTGTAACCTCGCGCTGCTGGGGGAAAGACTGTACGGTGCGCTGCATGGGCGCATGGGCGGTGTAAAAATTGGCTTGCGCGCGCCCCCTGCCATTTCCACACACGCTTGTTGTCATGACCAGGGGTGCGGGGTGGCCAACTCGGTCGGCGGGGGCGGGCAACGGTCGGCAACCGCCCCCAAAACCCCCTTGCGACCAAGCTCCGCGCGCCCCAAAAGCGGTATTCTTTCATTTTAGGCCTAATAGGCGTGGTAAGGCTTGCTGTACGGCCCAAACGCGTGGGCCGGCAAGCTCGCGCATGTCGCGACGTGCATGCCCGCCTAGACGACCAGACTGAGGCCGCGAGCGCCTGCCGTGGCCACTAAATCCATAGGGGACAAAGTTGGGACCGGGCGCAGGCCACCCCGGCACCCCGCACCCCTGGGCCCAAGCATTTCCTCCAAAAAAAGATAAGAGGCCTCAGCGGGGGGGGGGTAGGATCTTCCGAAACAGATCCCATGGTGCAAACTTAAAGAGCCCAACGAGAGCGTTCGGAATCCGCCGGAGGGATGCAGAACCGCGACGAGGCGGACATCCCGGGGGTGCCCCCCGGGCACGCATCTTAAGGCCTCGCGATATCCCTGCATGCCGCGCAGAGATAGTGGGCATGTCGCCGAGGCAGCGCCGACCTCTCCTCGTCCAATCCCGACATGCCCCCGCCGCATCCCGCTCTGCCGTCGCCGAATCCTGACCGTCCCTTCGCCGCATCCTGACGTGCCCCTCGGCGCATCCTGACCTGCCGCTGCCGCATCCAAACCTGCCGTCACGAAATCCTGATTTGCGCTGCAATGTCCTGCAGCCGGGCCCGCCGTAGTTATCGCCCCTCTCCTTGCGTGCCCGCCTCCCCCCTTCTCCCCCGCCCTCGCCACGCTTCTCATCCGAGGCGTCACTGACTCCCGTCGTGGCCCAGTTGTCTTCCCGCGCTCTTCCCCTTATAATAAAGTGATGCGACAAGACCTAGGCGTGCGTGTGGAAGCCATGGTACCAGGGGTGCGGGGTGGCCAACTCGACCGTTGCCGGCCCCAACCGACCCGGATTGGGTCCAAAACCCCCTTGCGACCAGGCCTCGCGCCGATTTTTTTGAATAGACCTGTAAGGAACACCTAATAGCGCCACCCTGGCGCGCTGGGCGACTAAAAGGAGGACGTCGGAAACATGCTTGCCGACGCAAATTGGAATCTCGGCTTGGAGGCCTGGCAAGCTGTGCGAGTGATGTCTGAGGCATCTTATGATGCCCGTATATTGATTGAAGCGTGGGCCGGTGTCTCTTTCACTAAGACCGAGTCGGAAGAGGTCGCGATGCCCATGGCAACGGGCCATTCGGACCCGCGTTTCAAAAGCAAGACCTGGCAAAAGCTCCCGCGCGCGCACATCAAATGAATGGGATGTACATAGAAGTTAGCGCAAGAAATCTGGACCGGGCCGGTTCGGGGCGGGCTAAACAAGTCCTGTTGTTACAAGGGATGGGTCCGGTCCTTCCGTGGCCCCCGCCACCTCAGTGGCCCTTGCCCGCTGGTGTCCCCCATCTGGTGTCCCCCCGCTGGTGTCCCCCCTTCCAATCGCACCTCCCATTGAACCCCCGTTCCCACCCTGTCCGTGTCGGCCCGAGCCCTGTCCTTAGTGTAACGTGGACGTATTGATGCTTACATGATGCAGGTCTAGCCATACTTCTTCCTCATTGCAGTCACACCAGGGCGGCGAGCCCCTACCAGCCACCTGACTGCGGGGGCATAGCCCAAATACCAGGGGTGCCAAATACTGACCACCGCGTTCTGAACTGACGCTCATACACCCCTTGTCAATTATCCACTCTGTACGCCACACTCATATTTATGTCAGTTTCATAACAGATTGCACACGATCCTTGTTCATTCCAAGGGATCTTCTTCCTCACCGCAGTCAGGGGTGCCCCTGGCCGCAGTCACACGCACAACATCCAGCTCAAGCCACTCACAGTGTAGAGCAGTAGAAGTCGGGCCAGAATTCACAAGAATCACTCTGATCACCATCACATAACATTAGTTCACACCCCTGTAACATGGGATCAATGCATTGAATGCACATTTCACACTTGCCGTGTGCTGGCGCATGAGTTCAGCTGTACAGAAGCAAGGGGCCTAATTGCAAACGAAGCAAGCGTATAAACTATGATACATTGAGTAGCCTGAGGCCCACGATCAGACCCGTTGCGCCATGTGGCGTCTTTATTCGTGGTGCATGTGCGCATACGTGCCACATATCACTCTAGCCTGTAGCACATCCCGCACGAGTTCCCATCATAAAGTATATGCATCTACTTGAGGAAAATTAGATGCGTAAAAGAATGCATTATGCGCGCTTATGCACGCTGGCGCTTGCCAGTTGGCTTTGCAGGGGAACCAAGCTCGAGGCGCTTGGGCTGATTGCGCACCCGCTGCACGCGGTGTGGCTCCGCCTCCGGCTCTGGCCCCTTGGCCTCCGTAGTCCCTCCGCCGTCAATGTCCATGGGCTCGGTGGTGCTGGTGCCCGCACCACGGCCGCGCCCACGCCCACGCCCGCGGCCCCGCCCTCTTGCCGCGTCCAGGTCTGTGGCTGGTGCTGGCTGTGCACCGCCGTCGGCAGTCGGCTGTCCGCGGCCGCGCCCCCGCCCGCGCCCCCCCGCCTCGCCCAGTCCAACGGCCTGGCGCTGCGGCATTGCAGTCGTTGGCCACAGACACTGCTGCGTTGCAGTTTGCTGCGGAGCAATCTGGGCAGAACCAGTCCTCCTCCGCCGCGGACATCTCGATGGCCGGGACAAGGCAGTACGTGTGGTACGGGCCACTGCAGCGGGAGCACAGGAGCATGTTGTGGGCTGGCTGTGGGCGCTCGCAGACCAGGCAGCAGGTGGAAGCGTCCACCGCTGGCTTGGCAGACTTGCCGCCCTTGGGCTTCTTAGCAGCATCAGCACGCCGCTCGTCACGTAGTGCCCGAGCCGCTGCATCGTCCTTGCCCGCCTGTAGCTGCGTGTGGCGCATCAGGGCCGCCAAGTTCGCGTGGATGTACTTGCTGACTAGTACGCCCATCACGGCCCGGACGTGCGCGCTGTTGCCAGTGCTGCCGCTGGCGTCGTTGGTGCTGGCGCCGTCGGCTGGGGCCTCCTTTGCAGCCTGCTGGTAGGCTGGGAGCAGTCGGGGTAGGCCGTTGATGCTCCAGTCGGTTGTCGCGCGCGCACTCGTAGCAGATGTTCAGGCCGCGCCCTGGCGGGGGCTCGTGCACGAGGAGGGCGGAGTCTCCTTGTCTGGTCGTACGGCCATCCAGGTGCAGTGGAAGCGGCCCGTGCCGTGCTGTCAACCGTGCGCGGTCGTCGGTGCGCGGCGTGATGGACGTAAAAGTGACAGACCGGACCCGCAGGTGGCGCACCAGTTGCGCGCTTTGCCCCCATTCTTGGGCACGGTACTTGCTAGCACCTGCAAGACGGGGCAAGCGCACAAGAGGACCTCAACCCAGCTGAAAACCGCCAAATGCCGGTCAGGCGAAATCTGCGCCCAAGTTGTTCTCCGAGGACGGGCCCCCGATGTCCAGTTCAGCTCGGCAAGCGGCCTCGTAGACCATGTGACAACCCTATAACTCGGTTCACATGAGCTAATTCTGGCGGGGCAACAAACGAAAGTGCGCATGCTCTGTGGAATGCATGCGAAATGATATTTGAGGCTGAATCTACAATGCTGTAATGGTTAAAAGTACACCTGTAGCCGCTGGCCATCGCCCAAGGCTAGCCTGGTCAAACCCACAGCCATCAAAAGCTGCGCCCAAGTTGTTTGTGCGCCAGTGCGCGGCTGAAGGTTTCCCGACCCCCTCATACACTTCTGGTAGGCACACAGGACCCTATAACTCAGGTGGGCTCAGCATATGAGCCTTGACAGGCCTAATTGATTTCAATTCGCCCAGTTGGCCCGGCTTTTGGAAGCCCCCAGCCATCGATTACCCCTAAAATTAGCTGAACAGGACAAATACGTGCCGAGCCGCACAAATAACTGACAGGCGCAAGTCTCACCGCAAGAAGCAGCACCCCGAGCGTGGACGCCAGCCCGCGCCTACTTCTCAGCTCCATCTAATTTAACATGTCACAGAAAGAGCACCTGGCGCGCCGGGCGCTTCATCAAGGGGAAGGTGGCAGAAATGCAGTGAATTGCTCAAAGGTCTGTAAAGTCGTGTAAGCTAGTCGCCCAGCGCGCCAGGGTGGCGCTATTAGGTGTTCCTTACAGGTCTATTCAAAAAAATCGGCGCGAGGCCTGGTCGCAAGGGGGTTTTGGACCCAATCCGGGTCGGTTGGGGCCGGCAACGGTCGAGTTGGCCACCCCGCACCCCTGCATGGTACAGCATGGTCGCGAGCTGCTTGTTGCCCCATGCCAATTGTTTCCCCATGGCTTGCCGTTCCTGGTCTATATATGTAACTACAGTTCTATAACACATGTAAATATTAAGAAGGAGATACCTGCTGGGATACACGGGAGGCTTGTCATTTCAGCCTTGCCTTCACGATTTTAGTTGGCCCCATTAGTGCTTTAGGTTCACAGGGTCCTGGCGACCAGGCATGCTTCTGCATCCCTCTGAATCCGCTTTCAAACCGGAAAATGGGTTTCCTGGTGCAAAGATATGGGGCCTCAAAGTTGGGGGACGGACTCATCCATTTCACTGATTTATGGCATCGCGAATCAAAATTGATCAGGAATGGCTCTTGACTACCGTACTGCTAAGAAGTCTTTTCGTTAATTAATTCCGTGACGAGCTAAAACCCTTAATAAATAAAACTGTAATTCTAATTACCGAGCCCCAAGTAAAAGGTTTGCCCGGCTCCGATAAAATTCCCCCGGGGGCGGTGAGGGGGCGGGAAGGGTTCCCGCCCCCCTCAGGGGTGGGCGGCACGCGTGTCGATGCACGACTGGCGACCAGCCTGTTTACGTGGCCAAGCGTTCCAGCCATAAATTCAGTGGCAATAGGCTGCGGCTGTAGGCTGCACGGCCGTGAACTTAGAAAGGACAGGTTAGAAAGACGTGCAGGCATGTCCAACTTGTGTCGTGTTGTGCACATCAGCTAGTACCCTAAGATACGGTAGCTGACTGACATGGACTGGGCCGCTGCCGCCCTAGGTGATACCCTAAACTCAAGAGTTATAGGCATGGGTGATACGTATTGCATGCGGGCATTGCTGTGGGCCGGGGAATTGTTACAGCGGGCTCGCTGCCCCTACCCTAGCGATTGCTATGTCCCTAAAGTAGTCTAACATACATAAATGAATGACCGGAGCCCAGGTCTAGGGGGTCCGGACACCTTTTGGCCGGTCCCCATGCAGGCCGGAGGGAGCGTGCCGCCCGAGTTGCATACCCCCCTCCCACACGGGGGCCACGGCCGGTCGGGAGGGGTCCTGAAATCCGGACCAGGTAGAACTTCTCAATTTAAATAGACCATCCTTGTTTTCAGTCGATAACTAGACGAGGGTTTGCTTTTATTTTACTTTGCTCGTTGGCGCAAAATGTCCCGACTTGGTTGACACGGCAACACCGTAAATCATATTCAATACCCTTGTCGTCAATCATATGCATAATAGGGATGCAATTACGACAGTCTGCAGCCACCGAGCGCGGCGCTAGCGACTGAAGCGAGCGCTAAACGCTCGGCATGTCGGCCTGGTATTCTTCGCTAATTTGATTTCAGGGCCCACTCAGGAATCGCTTTTGGCATGTATTGGACAAGTTGAAACGGTTATGGGGCATGCTGTCGGGAGGGGCTCTGGGGCCCCCAGTCACTTAGCTGTCGGCGCCTGCGCCAGCCCCTTGACGAGGGCCATCAAAGACCCTCCAAACGGCCGTTTACCCATTCCTTTCCCCCTTCCCAGCAATGTTACTGTGTAATAATGGTAATATAAGTGTGTTGGTAACATGGAATGAGGGGTACGGTACGGCCTGCTTTCGTAGAAGCCGCCCTTCCTACCTGCTCAACATGTGTTCACTGAAGGCCCTAGGCGCACCCTAGCCCGCACGGTGTTACCACCTCTGAACCTGGTGGGATCCACAATTATGCAAGGAAGCCGCCTATCTACTTAGTTTGTGGTAACACCGTGCAGAGCAAAAGTTATAAGCCTTTGAAGTTGGGGGGTCTCGATGGGGGGGTCTGACCACACGGGGGTCAGGCTCCCCTGGACCCCGTCCCCTGGACCCCCCATTTGTGTTGTTTCCCTCCTGCCGCGCTGGGGGTCTGTTTCACCAGCCAAACCCTGGCACGCCCAGGAGGTCCCAAAGTCGCCGGGGACAATCCCGACCTGCAGCGTTTGGTGCTGGTAATTGGCATGATTAGTTTTGATACACTAAATGGCAGATTTGAGCAGCGAAAGCGTCAAAATGTGCTGGTCGGTGCTCAAGTCGGGAAATTGACCGAAGCCAATTTCCTGGCTGAGGCACCGCTTAACGCCAGATAAAGTGCCGTCGACGTAGTTCCATACAGGCAGACTATTGAAAGTGTTCACCATGCAAAAGTGGCGCGGTCGGCCAAAGTTGACATTTAGAATGTCGCCCCCGGCACCTCGTCAAGTTTGAGCCCCTGGGCCTGGCATACATTGTGTTTTATGCCTAAGGATCACTTTGAAAAGATATGGGAGCTTGGACACGGACCTGCCCTAGGAACCTGCCCGAGTGGTACCCGCTTGGTCCCCATGCAGGCCGGAGGGGGCGTGCCGCCCGAGTTGCATACCCCCCCTCCCCTGGACCCCCCCCCCCAGGGGTCCCCACGGTTTTGCGCGCGGATTTGCTAGATTTTGTCTTTGGGCCTCAAACGCTGCCAAACGCACACAGAAGCTATCCACTAAGCGTCGGAAAGCATCGCCGAGCCGTTTTGCCCCAAGTCAATTGGGTGCCAATTGTCCGTCCGGGTGACTGCGCGGGCTCAGGGGCTTACGATCCATTTTGCGGGGTTGTCTTATTTGAGCAGGGCATACGCGCTTTATGAAACCATAGTCGCCCTCTTTTAGTGTATATGCATTATTGGGCTCGCGCACGAGGCACCAGCGCTCGGGTCGCCCCAACCTTCTTAGTGTTGTCGAGGAAGCAGGCCTTTCTATGGTTGGTTTTCCCTTCGTATGCGAATGAGGCGTGGTCAGTCGTGAAGGATGGACGCGGTGTAGCGGCATGGCTTTGTCATTGCGGCGCGGTGGGCAACCTGCGGCGCGACCGGTGCTGCGGCATTCGCTGTATGCCAACATATTTTAGGGCAAACACTCGAAACAGGGAGAACTAGCGCGACCTGTGCAGCTACGCAAAAATGTGCAGACGTGTCGTCGATGTTGCAGGGAGTCGTCGGTGCCGCAGCCCCAGTCCCTACATAGTAGTCAAGTACCTTATACACAGTCCGGGCTAGCATTGGGGGCGGGGCGGGGGGAGGGGCGGGGCGGGGACTGACAATTGACAAATGACAGTGCCGATTGGCAGCGGGGGCGATGGGGCCTACTAAACGTCGGTACTATCCACAAGTAATGAGAAAGGTATATTAGGCCCGGGGGCACGTGTCTGCGTCGCCAGGCATGGGTTTACGTGCGTCTTCAGCTGTGGATCATGACATGTCATCGTGACATGTCTCCGGCATGCCACACCCAGCACCCACATGGGGGGCACGCCATTCAGGGAGGGGGGCCAAACGGCATGCGCTGGGAAGCGTAGTATTGTCGCGCGCACCAGACTGAAATTGCACAGGGCTTCCTGACATACACCACTAGGGGCCTGCTAGGTCAGAAGTCTGGTGCGCGCGACAATGTCCTGTTTTTGAGACCGTTGCGGCGGTTAGGGCGGTTTTAGGGGGGTCACCCAGTTTTGCGCGGATGTTATCATGTGTTCACTCTGTTTTTCTCCGCAAATCACTGTATTGCATGTATTACAATGTACTGACACCGTCAGCCCAGTTTGGGGCCATTCTTATGAGTTTTGTGATGCCTTAGTCATGTCATCCGACATCATCTAGGCCACGCTCCAGCAAGTCCTTGCCTGCCGCCGACTACCGCGTATCTGCTGGCTGAATACCTGCTTTTTGCAGCCCTACCAGTGCTATAACATGCATATGGGATGTAGGGACAGGTTGGGGTGTCGGGAAAGCAATAGTGCAGCGTGGGAGTGCGGACAGTGCCATGGGCAGTGCGGCGCCGGTCACCGCCTGCTTGGCGTGCCCCAGGGCTATTATCTTGTTTTGGGGGTAAAGCTTGGGAAGAGCTTTCATGTCCCGTCCCGTGGATTTTAAAGCTGAGCCAAGCTATAAAATGTTTCTTTCTGGGGGGCAAGCCCCCCAGACCCCCCAAATTAGAGCTTGGAGCTGAGCTTTAGGGGCCCAACGGAAAGCTCAGAAACCGGCCAAAATGACCAATTAAAGCTCAACATCTTTAAGGTAATAGCCCTGGCGTGCCCCCAAAATCGACCCCAACACAAGGCCCCCGGAATGGCCCCTGTGACACTAATTTGCTGTTTTGATGGTATATAGTATCTATTTTCATGCTTGGGCTCGGCGCAAAAGGCCTGGCAGCGCTCGGCGACGCAAATGTCGAGCATCCTGGCTTGTGAGCTCGCCCCGGCTTGGTTGCATCCCCTTAAGTTCTGAGGAGCTATATCTACATGTATGAAGGCTAGTGGATGGCTCCAGCATCAAGAATGGAGCGTTCCGCGAGTCTTGATGTCATGAGGACAGGTATCACCAGCTTTCGCTCTACAAGACTGCGCAATATTTGCCACTAATACTGCAAGGATTCGTCGGCACATCGCACACAGGCAAATTTGCGAGTTATGAGGAAGCATTTCGACGTGCTTGGTATCGATTTGCACACTTTGTTGTGGTGTTACTGCATGCACAATACGTGTGGTGTATAGAGCTAGTAGCATTTGAAATGAAGCTGAAAGGTGCTTTGTGCGGGCAGATTGACCCCCTCGTGGTTTTGGGACCCCTCCCCTACCGCCATGCCCCCCGTGTGCCCAGCACCCTCCAGAACAGCGCAAAACGCATCCAAGGACACCGCAACCCCAGTTTGTACTTGCATGACGGGGGGGGGGGTAGAATCTGGGATTCCGCGTGAGTCTGGAACGCTATTTTTCTCAAGCTCTTTGCTTAATCTTACTTAGGGTGTATTAATGTACCCTTAATTAATACTTCTAGAAGGAAATATGGACATGGGCGTCACGCCCCGCCACCATCGCGACCACCCGCGTCGCACCAGCACAGCAAAAGGCAAAGACATCAAGGCGCAAAGGCAATACAAGCTTCATATTGCTGATGGTGCTTGGTGGTTGCTCATCACAATTAAGCGCAGTCGCGGCCCTTCATCGCCACCACCGCGGCCTTCGCCCAAACCCGTCTCCCACGCCCCGCCCGGGCCACACGCTGAAGCTGTCTCGGTCCATAGCTCGCGACTGGCTGGGAGTTTGAAGATGCGGTCTGGACAGGCGTCATCAGCTCAAAGTGATGCATGCGGCGGTGTGCACAACTCAGAACACGTTTCCGGCACCACCAGACCCAACCCGCCTCCCACCCTACCCAAACGCCCCGCCCGGGCCACACGCTGAAGCTGTCTCGGTCCATAGCTCGCGACTGGCTGGGAGTTTGAAGATGCGGTCTGGACAGGCGTCATCAGCTCAAAGCGATGCATGCAGCGGTGTGCACAACTCAGGACACGTTTCCGGCACCCCCAGACCCAATCCGCCTCCCACCCTACCCAAACGCCCCGCCCGGGCCACACGCTGAAGCTGTCTCGGTCCATAGCTCGCGACTGGCTGGGAGTTTGAAGATGCGGTCTGGACAGGCGTCATCAGCTCAAAGTGATGCATGCGGCGGTGTGCACAACTCAGAACACGTTTCCGGCACCACCAGACCCAACCCGCCTCCCACCCTACCCAAACGCCCCGCCCGGGCCACACGCTGAAGCTGTCTCGGTCCATAGCTCGCGACTGGCTGGGAGTTTGAAGATGCGGTCTGGACAGGCGTCATCAGCTCAAAGCGATGCATGCAGCGGTGTGCACAACTCAGGACACGTTTCCGGCACCACCAGACCCAACCCGCCTCCCACCCTACCCAAACGCCCCGCCCGGGCCACACGCTGAAGCTGTCTCGGTCCATAGCTCGCGACTGGCTGGGAGTTTGAAGATGCGGTCTGGACAGGCGTCATCAGCTCAAAGTGATGCATGCGGCGGTGTGCACAACTCAGAACACGTTTCCGGCACCACCAGACCCAACCCGCCTCCCACCCTACCCAAACGCCCCGCCCGGGCCACACGCTGAAGCTGTCTCGGTCCATAGCTCGCGACTGGCTGGGAGTTTGAAGATGCGGTCTGGACAGGCGTCATCAGCTCAAAGAGATGCATGCGGCGGTGTGCACAACTCAGGACACGTTTCCGGCACCCCCAGACCCAACCCGCCTCCCACCCTACCCAAGCGCCCTCTCCCACCACATGTCCAGTGTCCAATACAACTCCGACTTTTGCTTGTAAAATACCCCAAAGCTCCCAGCAGGACAGATGTGGCTCAGCTTCAGTGACAACCGCACGCACAACAGCCCCTCCCCACCTTGCCGTGACCCCAACACCCCAGGGAGGCGGAAGTGGAGACGGCGCGGGGAAGCACTAACTAGGAAGCACGTTAGCTTGTGACGTTGTGGTGATAGGGGGTGCAAGGAAGGGGGCGTGGAGGCGAGGGAGACCGGGCGTCAGACCACGTTGCGCAGCTACAGTGGTGTGGTCTCGCAATGGATGGCCGGCATTGCATTCCACCGGCAGGGGCGTCTCCCGCTAGGTCTTTGTGGCGTGTGTGTGCGCGTGTTAGCGTGGGCAGTTTGGACTGCCGTGTCCTATCTTCGGAGTAGGCCCTGCCCCGTTTGCCATCTGCCTGGGATAAAGGCGCCAGTGGGCGGTTGCCGTACGCTTAAGCGGCACGGACATGCGCTAAATTGCAAATGTGAAATGCGAAACCGACTGGAAGTTGACGTCCACTGTCCGCTGTTACTCCATACTGGCTTCTACAACACTGTGTAGTGCTTGTGACTCGTGCGAGCAGACTGATCCCCTGCACCTGGAGTAGCTGTTCCGGACAGCATTATCGTCCTTCATGTCCCCACTCGCGTAGTTCCCCCTAGCGCGTGAAGCTGCACTTGCGCCTTGGTGCCTGGCCAACTACCTAGTTCGGGATAATACAGGCGGCCTGGTGGCGCGACCGGTGGCGGAGGCGTGCAAAGCCGGTCTCGCACAGCGGTCTCGCACAGCGCCAGCCATACAGCTACAGCTCTGTCTTTGCAACAGGCAGCCAGTGCGGCAGCCCCCACAGCCAGCCACGACGCTGACGGCAACTTCCATCCACGCTTTCTTGGTTCCGACAGGTGACCTCCGCAACTTTCAGTTTGTCGCTGACCCCCTCCTTTCTCTGTTCTGCTGCTAGCATGGCCTGGACTACGTCACAGCGCGTTTTCGTTTCTCTCGGCACTCGATGGCACCCCATTCGCTGACCAAGGGTACCTCTGAGCGCAGCAGGTATGCCCGGCCAGCCGTGCGGCACAGCGCCGTCAGCACCCCACGTCCCCACCCCAGCCGCCTTCCGCGCCAACAAAGAGCATCATCAGCATTGAAAAGTCACGTCAAGCCCGACGACTCCGCCGTGGTATGGCCGCCACGTGGTATATACCGCGTTTGCTGATGCCCCTGCTGCTAACGCTGTTATGCCCTAGCTATTCCCGCCACTTTCGTTTAGGTTAGCGCAGTCGTCTACGCGTGCTCGCCGTTCGCGTTTGCTCATCTCACTGCTTGAGCGGCCCTCAGCTTTGCAAGTCCTGGATCGAAGAAGCTGCCGGGACCGGTCGCTTAGTTGTCCTATTACCATTGCCCACATTTCCACCGCTCTTAAATCCGTCTTTGTGCCCCTGCCCCCCCTGTTAAGCGGTCATGTTCTCTGTGTGCGCGCCTGTGAGCTCGCCCACGTCTGCTCTAGCCCGGCCGCAGCCCCGCAGCGGATTCACAGCCCAGTGCTCCTATCCGCAACCAATTGTTCTGACACTCTGACAGGTGCAGCTCTTTGTAGACCCGCTTTCCCGCTGGTGTGCCGCACTAGTGTTATGGATGACAGCACCGTTTCCCTTGCCGCACTCGATTACGTTTGACGACGACAGAGCGCGGTGCCATGCGCGACAGAGCGCGGTGCCATGCGCTGGGTGCGTGCCGTGTGTCTACGGTTTGGCGGTCGATAAGCCGTGTGCGCGTCGTCCATGATATCGCAAGTTGGTTGTTGTTGGGCATAGTTTTTACTGGTTGAGGCAAACCTTGCGCCCGGCAAGTAATGGGGACCTCGCGCGTTTTTTTTCCGTGTTCTCGTCGCTCCCATGGAAGCATACTTAAAAAACACAATGCATATGTTATATTATATTAGCTTAAGCTAGCTAATCCTGAAAACTTGGGATTTTGGGGGAATTGGGACTCACGCTGGAATGGTACCCAGCAGGGGGGACGCGTAGAATCTCCCCAAACATACCCCATGCTTCAAATGGATAGAGCTCAACGAGAGCGTTCAGAATCCGCTTTCAGAATATAAAATCGGGTACTGGGTGCAAAGTTATGGGCCTCCAAAGTTTTGGGTCGGTCGGTCGGTCCAGGGTCCCCCAAGGTTTTGTCACGGTTTGTGCAAAACTTTGTCTCACGAGCCCCAAACGCTTCTGTAAGCCTGCGCCACTGCAACACACTGCAGCAATGTTTGCAGCGATGGAGGACACTGCAGGAAGCAATGCCGTGAAAAGTTGTTGACATGTCGGCATGTCACCCAGCCACAATGTCACCCAGCCACAGTCCATTCGCGGTAAACCCCAGTCCAATCGCGGTAAACCAACCGAGAGCATAACGTGTCGCTATGCGCTTAGCCTGTTTCATCGTTGGCTGGGGTGGGGACATTTCCATGGATAGAATTTTGCACATGTCAAAGTCACGTGCACGACCGTCAAATCGCACAGCGTGATAGAGCACATCAAGGGCAGTCGATTGGCACCACTCCGGCATTACATGGAGGGGTAAAACCCCCTGAAACACACGTTTTTGTCCATGGGGTTCGGTCGGTCGGTCGGTCGGGGGGTCCGGGAGTTTTTGTGGCCTGGGGTCAAAAAGGTTTGTTTCTACCCCCCCCCCCCCCCTGTGCATGAGGTTACAAGTGCATTTTGGTGGCCAGTTCTGGGTGCGCCCGGTCACCCCTGGTCAGATGCATTCAAGCATTGGAATCCCGGCCTGACCCAAACATGAGGCGGTGTCCCGGTAAACTACACAGCGCAATAGAGCTCATTGAAAGGAGTGCATTGACACCAGCCCGACCAAATATGGACGAGTTTTAAGGGCTGTACGACAGGGGGGAGGGACGGACTACCCCCCTGGGGGGGTCCCGGAGATTTTGCGGCATGGGGTCTGGAGGTTTTGTTTCTACCCCCCCTCCCCTGCGGCTACCGCCATCTCTCATTCCGATCCTAGACACTAGTCTTTGACCGCCCTATCTGAGGGACCCGTCCGAATGGGACGTTAAACACATGGCAGGATGTGATTGTCTAGAGCCGCTCTCCCACCCCCGACACAACACTCCAGGCCCGCTACACTGTGGCCAACATGGCTTCTTGCAGACCCGTTAGAAGTCTGCAAACATCAGTAGCCGCCAGGCACGTGAAAAGCCGTTTTTCTGGCTGTAAGTCGTGACACTGGCGGTGGTGACGGCGGTGGCGGCGGCGGCCCAGTGGGCAGCCCAGCGGCGCATGTTGGTAGTGGAGGGGGCGGGCAAGGCCACGTGGAGGAGGAGAGCGCAGCGCCGCCCAAAAAGCGGCGCAAGCGCGCAGACTGAGGGGCCGGCCGGTGTCAAGCTATGTAGCGGTTCGCAGCAGTGGGGCGAGCAGGGCATGGTGGCAGGATGCAGCAGCAGCATGACAAGTGGTGCGGCCGTTGACAGCTGTGCGGAGTCCTGGCTGGCTCTGCGGTGGCGGTGTGACTGCTGAGCGCCTGTTTTGGATATGTGCCTGTACAGACCGACCCTGGCTATGTCCGGGTGATGAGGATGTTCGGCCTCAGAGAGTGGAGGGGCTCAGCTCCTTTTCTCGTGACAGGGGAACACTTGTCCATTCTCTGCTGCCGTCTGACTCTGGCTCAGTTTCCTTCTCTTCCTCGGTGACTTCGTTTCATTCCGATGTTGTCAGTGAGAACACCTCCAGCCCGCGCCTCCGACTGTAAGGTAGGTAGTGGATGAGCAGGAAGCATATGCTGCAGGACAAACGCTGTTGATACCGTGGTCCGGGGGCGGAAGAGGCCAAGGGCTGAGCAGGGTCAGGTGAAAGCTGCAATCACATCAGCCAATGGCGCAAACCTATCGCACGTCAAAGAACGTAACCACTGTTTAGCAGCTCCATTCAGCAAGCAAGCGGCGGGACTCACCTATGTTGTGCCGCCAGGGCTGCATCCCTGCACACCATGGGCCGTCTTCATGCCAGGCTTGCGTCTGGCTTCAAGCGCCATATGCGCCTGGGACAGCTTATGCAGCATTCAGCGTCCAGCCGTGTCAGATGTTTCTTTCCTCAGCTTGTGTGTTTAGTGCTTCCGCGGGCCCCCCCTGCGGCCGCTTCCTTGGCCGCCGCGCTGCCGCCCCACGGCCGCCCCCTGCGGCGGTGCTCTACGCCTGCGCGCCGCCGCCACCGTGGCCGCGCTCACCGGTTGGTGCTGCCGCCCCCGCGGCGGCATGCTGGGCTACGCGCCGTCGCCCCCGCGGCGGCACACTGTGTCTACGCGCCGTCGCCCCCGCGGCGGCACGCTGTGTCTGCGCACCGTCGCCCCCGCGGCGGCACGCTGTGTCTACACGCCGTCGCCCCCGCGGCGGCACGCTGTGTCTACGCGCCGTCGCCCCCGCGGCGGCACGCTGTGTCTACACGCCGTCGCCCCCGCGGCGGCACACTGTGTCTACGCGCCGTCGCCCCCGCGGCGGCACGCTGTGTCTACGCGCCGTCGCCCCCGCGGCGGCACGCCTGGCCGGCCGCACAACCGCAAACAAACAAAGGGAGTACCTGCGAGCGTGTGCGCCGGCCAGCCCCCAACCGCCTCACGCCGCCCCCCCCCGGAGATGATGACACCGGTATCCGGCCGATCCTGGGGCTTGCATTCCCTCACCTTGCTTGCATGCACGTAACCCCCACCCGGCCGAACCATGCTCGATACCAAATGTAAGAACCATAGGTCCAAAAGTGCATGCTCGTTACAGGCGCTGCCTCCCTGTGCGGCCACCGGTTCCTGACGGGTGTGGGGAACCGCAATGCGGTCCGCACCCGTCGCTGTCCTGCAATTGCTTCCTGTCCATTGTGCCCGTCCTTGCACGGCTCCGCATTCGCATCGCCCATGCCGCATGCCGTACGACCGGGATTGCGCCATGCAATGCGCGCGTTGCTCTTTTTCTGTTGGCCGCCCCGCGTCAGTACTTTGTTACTTTCTTGCATAACTGCTTTCTCAGTGCCTTGCCTTAGTTCTAGGTCAGCACCCGCCGTCCCGCAGCACAGCCTCAGCCCAGCACCGCACCGTCTCACGGGTTCCTCGCCTGCCTTTGCGCGCTTTGCTGCCTTGCCTGCTGCTTCATGGCTTCCATGGTTTTTCCTTTACGCTTATTTCTCTCTTCTCCTCCCTCGCATGTCGTGCTGGACACCGGTGGCGCTGGCGATTTTCAGGTTGGTCACACCTCGAGCCAGGCTGCGCCAGCCCAGCACGCCGTCAGCCCAGCAGTTCAAACAGTATAGCTTACAGCGTCCTGGCGGTCTTGGGCCGGCTCATATCAGCGGTTACCGTCTCTCGGAGGTAATGTGGCCGCACACTTCGCTTTACCGCTCACCCCCGTCTCCTGCTGCTTGCGAGACAAGACTTCAACGCCTGGTGGCGTGCTTACATTTTCGTTTCACAATTGAGAGCATGTCCGTAGTGCACGGAGGACATCTGTGAGTGGGTGGCTTGAGTGAGCATGTTTGAGTCTTTTGACCATTCGCATGGCCAGCTTTGTATGGGGAATGAAGCAGTTTGAATCCCTCAGACTTCTTTTAGTGCACGTCATGTGTGCTCATCCCACCACTTTTGTATGGGAAGAGCACCTTCCTTGTCGAAACTTCCCTGCTCCCCCTGTTGTGCTACACCCCACGAAGGGAGATGGTGAGATTGACCGGGTTTGGTAACAAGGCCGCTTGAGTACCATAGTCGGGGATACCACGCGTGCCAGCCATGCCACTTTGGTCGCAGCTTCCGTTGCAGGCAAGGCGGTGGCTGCTTGGCCTTTCCGGCAATGTCATGGCTGCGGGCATTTTGCATCATTGCTGCCATGGCCGCGTCTCCTGCAGGCCAAGCACCGCCCAGGGCTCATATCTTCCCCTGGGGGTGGCTGGTGAACCGGAAAGAGGGCACGCTTCCACCATCTTTCCCAGGGCGCCTCAGAGCCCAAAAAGTGCCACTTTCTAGTGGTTGGGGTGGGGGGGGGCTCCACCCCCCCAAACCCCCCCCGAAAAGGGGTATTGTGGAAGATTTGGGGCCGTGAATCTGTCTGGTACGTGAAAGATGGGCCCCCCAAAAGGCCAGCGACTCCTTTCCGGGGGGCATATTTTGGGCCAGTTTCTCTCCGGAAAGACAAAGATATGAGCCCTGGCACTGCCACCCTGCTTGCACCACGCCGCCAGCGATGGCACCACGTCGTGCACCCAGCTTAGTGTGCTCTCCATCGCCTGGTTCCGGCGCGCACCAGGGATGGGCTGCACACCGTACTGGAGCAGGTTGACCGCCGTGATGCCCGCCGTCTCACAGCCGCTCTGTTGCTCCTCCACCAGCAGCACGCCCCAGCCCGGAGGACGGAGGTGCGGGTACACAAAGGGGTACGCTGCCTCGGCCACGGCGGCAGGCATCAGGGCACACACTTTCATTGGCATGTACATACAGCTGTCCATGTCAGACGACCGCCCATGCATGGACTGGAGCAGCGCCGCCCACATGCCGAAGTGCCCAGGCCCACTGCTGGCAGACACGGTGGCGGCTGCGGCAGCGGTAGAGGCAGATGCGGTGGGGCTGGTATGGCCGCCCGCCTCACTGCCGCCCGCCTCACCACTACTCACCACCGCGTGCCTCGCCACCACCATGCACCATCCATTTCTTGATGGTATCAGTGCCACCGGGCTGCCCACCACCTTCCTGGCCGCCACCTGCCTGACCGCTGAACGGGTACCTCGTCGTGCTCCGCTGCACGCTGGTGATGTTCGGCTGCCAGGCCGCTAACAGACGGTTGCTGTTGGGCTGCCACTCTTGCCAGCGACCGGTCATTGCTGCTGCAATACTGCCGGCAACCCGCCCCTGAGCAGGAATAGATGCAGCGGCGCTGCTTATGCCGTGTGCATGTGGCGTCCGTTGGGGCGGCGATGGCGGCCATGCGCCCACTTCCACCTGCTGCCGTGCTGCCGCCACTGCAGCTGCTTTCATTGCTTGCACTGCTGGCGATGGTCACGGTAACGCTGCTGCTGCTGCCGCACTTCCGGACCCTCGAAGTGCGGCATCACCGGCACGTCAGCATCTGTGGCGTCCAGGATGATGATGATGTAGCCACCCTGCAGTAGCCCATCAATCACTCAGTCAGTGCCGGGCCCAGCAGGTCCTCCGCCCAAGCCCAAAAGTGGTAGAAGGCCTTGGCACTTGGCATTACGGTAATATGGTAGGTGCGCAAGCCAGGGTCCATGCCGTACAGGTACAGCTGCAACAGCTCTTCCTCCTTCAGCTGCAGCGCTTTCTCAGCCTTGTTCACGTCAGCGTCACAGGGCTGTGCACGCCGACACAGAAGACCATTGTGTCAGTGTTGGCGGAATCGGCAAATCCAGCCTCTGTCCCAACCCCGCTCAAGCTTGCTGTCTCACAAGCTGCTCTGCGCACAGCTGGATGCCCATAAACATCCATGGACCGGCCACGGCCACGGCACTGATTGACTCGACGCGAAATTGGCCGCCGCAAAATCATCTGGGGCCCACGCCAGGCCCCGGCGTGCCGCAGCGCTGCTAGCTGCCGCCGACCGCGCCTGGGGCGGCAGCGGCGGCAGCAGCAATAGCAGCAGCGGCAGCGCTGTTGCCAGGCTCACCACCAGCTCCGCCCGCGCCAGGCCCCGGCGCGCCGCCGCCGCTGTCGCTGCCAGGGGCAGCTGCAGGCTTACAGGATGGCTTGCTGCGCCACCTGTGCTGCGGATGCTGGCCTGCCAGGATGAGAGCAGCCACCCGCAAGGGCTGTCAGGTGCGGCAGTGTATCATAGCTGAGGATGCTGGGGTTGAGCGGGATGTGCGTCGGGATGAAGCTGGGCTGCGGAGCGAGCGCAAACCAAGGCCCAAGGGCGTTGCGAGGCCAGAGCTGCACGGGTTCTGGGGCATGAGGCCAGTGCTGCACGGGTGCTGCACGGGTTAAGGGCATGCAGGAAGTGATGCAGAATGCGGACCCGGCTAGGCTTGCTGCGCTGCTCGACTCCATATGGGAATTTAGGAGCAGGAATGTGCCCCTTGCGAGGGCCGGTCAAGAGAGTTGAACAATCATAGTTTACTAGGCGTTATAAGGGTCACCCCGGCCCGGGCCTTCGGTTTTCAAGAGGTTGGAAGGCACGAGAAGTGCGCACCACCTTGTAACCACACACACGTAGGGTTCACGATTAGTCGGCAGGTTGCCAGCGAAGCCCCCTCCCCCGCGCTTCCGTCGATTTATAAGGTTCACTAATCAAAGCTCCTACACGTGTTTCTTACATATATTTGCTGTAGATGCTATTGCTTCAGATTATCTCAGTATCAGACACAGCGCTTGAAGGAGAAGAATACAAAACATACTGTAGATAGCTGCACAAATAAAATTTTCGACATCGCACCGACAGCTCAATGATTGCGTTGATGCGTTTCCTGTTCTCCACTTGACAAGCTGCAACGGCGTATGATCAACATCCAGCTCCGAACTGCCCATGAACTTTCCTTTAGCTTCAGCGGTATTTGAGATTTACAACGGCTTGCTACGGCAAGCACTGCGTCGACTGGGTCACTGTCCTGCATTTTCGGGACGATCGACTGTAACAATGAAATAAGTAACGTATGAAATGTATTCAAGGAGCGACTCCAAAGCGGACTTTCGCGTGCACGAGTTTCGCACGCTGGGCCGGAGCCGCGACGCCGATGCGTTGGCAATGCTGCGCCAGGTTGCACACCAGGTAAGGAGGCTGTGCATGTTGTGAGGGCGGTTGAGATACGCAGGAGTGAGTTGGGGGCCTATCTGCAGGGGAAGGGGGCCATCGGAGGGGGGGGGCTTGGAGAAACGTGTCGGTTGAGCGCAGGGTTGAGCGAACACTTGTGGTCTGCGCGAAGCCGCAAACCTATGAACTGCCACGGCTTTCCCGGTGCGAATCCAAGGAAGAGAACTGACGGGCAGGTTGAGTTGCTGCGCAGGTGCAACCCATCATGCGCAGGCGGGAATGGACTGTCCCACTGCTGTCGGAGTTTTTCCCGGTGCGTCTGCAAAGATTGCAGTATGCCTTCAACCGGCGGCGCATTTTGTGGGGACCTGCTTTCATGTCTCAAGTTACCCCAAACGATGCACAATAATTGCGACAATCCTGGCGCTGCAGGCGCAAACGAACCTACTGGGGCTGAACGTGGGCGGCGGCGGCGGCTGTACCCGCGAGGTAAAAGTCCGGCTGCGGCCTGCACGCGACCCCGACTCCTTCCTGCCGTATGAGTCTGTACTGCACACCATGCTACACGAGCTGGTGCACAACGTGCGGGCCCCACACGACAAGTGAGTCAGCTTGGCTTTGGGGCTCCAAGAAATGGTATGCGGCGTGCGCACCGTGCTAGACCGGCAGGTCGGCATTTCGACAGGGTATGCATGGACACGGATGGAATGTCCGTCCGCTGGCAAACTTTTAGTTATGAATGTGGCTGCATTGGATCAAAATCAACATCCTAGATCCGGAGCCTGTGCGGATGCATAGCTTGCAAGCCTTCCAGCCGCTGCTGTTAAGAGTACCATACGTACATGTGCGTCTTAACTCTTGTAACGCCTACCTGTCTGCCTGCGGGGCTGCAGGGCCTTCTACAAGCTGCTGGACGAGATCACGGCTGAGTGCGAGGAGCTTATGGCCAAGGGGGTGGGCGGCACAGGCGTGGGCTTTGACGGGGTAAGTGGAAGCGCATAGGTCATGTTGCTATCCGTGTGCCGGCCCCGCGGGCTAAACCGCAGGCTTATAAGATTTGGGTTGGGTATGCGTGTGGAGCAGGCTTCTTAGGCGTGCGCGTGCTTTTATCCAACGGGCCGGGTGCAGTCTCAGGCACTAAGCGTGCGCGTGCCTTGCTCCAACGTGGTGGAATGAATGCAGTAGCATGCACGTGAGCGACAGCGCGTCTGGTCACCGCATAGGCTGGTGTGCACATCACAGGCGTGCACTCCTGATTCAATATCAGCTATACACGCGCCAAGTTGGTATATGGTGGTGCACGCGTCAAGCTGCATGGCTTGGTGCCTTGGCGGGTGTATGCGTACGTGGCTGCACATGTACTGGTGTGTGTGTGTGTTAGGAAAGCACAAGGAGAGGAAGGGTCGACACCGTGCGTGCAGCATGCGCAGGCAACAGCATGCCATCGATCGCACGTTCACCGCATGTTTCCACGCGTGTTACCTCGTTACCGCGTCATCAGGCCGAAGCAGCTCCCCATACTTATCCGATACTTACCCGAATCGCGTGACCCTCACCGGGTAGGGCTACGGCCCTCACCCCGGCGTTGCTATCCCAATGCACTGTGTATGCGCCTAGAATTTTGCCCGATCCGTCCCAACCCGGCCCAAACCATCCAACCAAGCCCGTAGAGACGTACAGAACCACTGATCTCACCTACGATCAGGGGCCGAAAGGCAAGGCAAGAGGCAGCACCGAGGTCGGTCAGTGATGGCATGTGAACGCACGTCATACGAAAAACTATGAACCTAAACCCATAGAAGCTGGATTAGAGGGGCCACACGATTCGGGAAAGAGGGCAAGTGTAACGGCGGGCAGGCAGAAGACGACCGGGGCCAGATCGGCATGAGGTGCATGGGGTGGAGCGGCAGGCGGCAGCACGGGCTGAGTCGGGCTGTGTGTGGGGTTATGCACGACACCGTGGGCTGGCGCGGGCTGAACCCCCGCTCCCCGCTCCACGGTGACGCCGCCAGAGTGCATCTAGACACGGCAATTGGCGGCCACACAAATGTCACCCCCTTCCGCGGCGAGTAGAAATGGCGAGGATGCGGCGTAGGCAGGCGACGGCAGACGGGCGACGGCAGACGGGTGAGGCAGAGGGGGGCACGCTTGGGGGCACGGCGATAAGATGGTAGAAGGCCAGGGCGCCCGCGACACGGTATACATGCAAGCACTCACAGGGAACACAAACACCTACCGCTACGCAGTATCACGGCTTGCCCCTTTTGGGACTATGGGATGAGGGGCCGGGGGGGCCGAGGGGGGCGAGGGGGCGAGGGAGGTCGCGAAGAAGTGCGCGTATGAAGTGCGCGTGGATGGCCTCGTGATCATAGGCTGTATCTCACGCTTTTGTATACAAATGCTTCGCACGTGCAATTCATACAGCGATGAAAGTGAAGTTCGCTAACAGAAATGTCGATCGTGTCCCCGGCTTCACGATAGAGATCAGGTGCTGTCCGGATATTTATATATAAACAATACAAGCGATATACGCGATACAAGCGATATCAACAAAGCAAGCGAGGCAAGGTTGCTGCAAGGGCTGCTGACCCTTGCGCGAACCGCCTCAGGTACCTATGCATCCTATTAGCGCCTATTGCGCTCGGGGTTGGTCTTCTACGCAGCGGGAACGGCGACAGCACGCGCATTGCTCGCAATATTGCTTGCGGACATGGCAGAGGTACAACAACTTTTAATGGCCATGGGTGAGCCCACAGCTGTAAACAGGGTTCAAGACGCAATACAAATCGCCTGGTAGCAATTGGCTCCCATGTACCCCATGTACATCTCGAACCTATGTTCCACTCAGTCCGCTTTCCATGTAACCCTGGTGCGTAATACATACATGGGTCATATTTGTGTGTGTGTGGTTACAAGGTGGTGCACACTTCTCGTGCCTTCCAACCTCTTGAAAACCGAAGGCCCGGGCCGGGGTGACCCTTATAACGCCTAGTAAACTATGATTGTTCAACTCTCTTGACCGGCCCTCGCAAGGGGCACATTCCTGCTCCTAAATTCCCATATGGAGTCGAGCAGCGCAGCAAGCCTAGCCGGGTCCGCATTCCGCATCACTTCCTGCATGCCCTTGCTAAAATCGACGCCGCTGTCCGTCCTCAGTTGGTCGTAAGCCGTACATGTCATCAGGACGTGGTGTTCGTCCTCCACTTCGTTCGCTGTGCACAGCGGGCACGTCCTCTCCTCCCTAGGCCTATCCCATGCGCGATTAGCAGTGATTGGCCAACAGCATAGACGAAATCGCATCAGGAGTTTGTGTCGCGCAACAGTGATGTAAGCCCGGCAGTGGTCATGTAACACCAGCGGCGCGGCGCCCGTCGCACTTAGCCCCATCCAATGCTTATATTTGCACATATGAATGCCTGGTTGCTTGCCGTCTGAGGGGAAGGCGTGTGGGTCTGCTTGCAGCCGCTCATGGCCCCACGCCCGCATCAGGTGCTCCCTGAAGGTGGAGAGGGCAGAGAGGGGATCATATAACTTTTACCAAGAGCAATGGCTTCGTCCGCGTCGTCCAGGGATGTAACGTTTCGAAACGTTTATGCGTAACTGTAAAAACCGAGGGCCCCCCCCTGCGTCGATCGGGGTGACTGCAAAGGCTTCCACCCCTCCCCCTTCAGGGGTAGGGGCAAGCCAACGGGAGTCAGTAATGGAGTACAGAAAGGAGAAGAGGTTGCACCCAGGGGCTTTATCGCCCACAGCCCAGGGATTGCGTGAACCCGCGCGTGTGTGTTTGTGTGAATGAAAGTAAAACAAACAGGGAGAAGCCCAGCCCCACGCTACGCGGTTACCATTTACCGATACGTTACCCGTCGACCGACAAGCGGTTGCGCCGTCAGTCGTTGTAGCCATACTTACCCGCAAAAGCCTGGAACCCCCCATTCGGCCACACGGTGAACGCGCTGACACCGAGATGCACTCGTATGCGTCCATGCTCCAGACCGAAGCGCGCTACCTACAACGTTTACCGGGGCACGCCTAATTCCCGTTAGTCCCATCCGCTGTCCGTATTCTTACCTGCAGGCGACAGCGGAAGCAAACAACACAGTTTCGCAACACGTTTCGCAATTTAGAGCATGTCCGTAACAGGGTGGTGGCGGAAGGGTGTTACGGGCATGGCAAAGGCACAAAGCGGCATGCGAGCGGCGTGCAGCAAGCAGGCTAGGACACGCGACCCAGCCCAGCCCGCTAGTGAACCCTGGAGGAGAGAAAGAAACAGGCGCTGCAAAGCAAGGGAAATAGCAACAACAACATTGGTACATGGATTGTGGTCCATGTAGGCCCCACTAACTCATCAGGAGTCCGGAGGCGCGACAGACACGTGCCGAAATCAGGCTATAGCAACTCGACAGGTCGAGCTACTTGCTTCATAGAGCGCTCATCACCATCCTTAAGGCCCTATCTGATCCCGTCAACCAAGATCTGAACTCGTCCAGACAGCAACTGGCCCATAGGCATTTCACCCGATCATAATTGGGGGGTTGTATGGAAATCGAACCCAAGACCTCGAGTGAACACGTCCCCTGACGCTATCCAAACAAAGCGGAGCCTCCCAACCCAAGGGAAATAGCGCGGGCTGCATGGGGCAGGTGGCGGGCGGCAGTTGCAGGCGCAAGAAACCCTATCGTAACGCCAAAGCAAACTAATGGAGGGAGCGCTGTGTGTGCTGTATGCGACGCCGTGGGTTGGCGAGGGCTGGCCCCCCGCTCCCCACTCCACGGTGCGGTCGAATCTAAGGATGCTCGCGGCCGCAGTGGCCGTGTCGGCGCAAGGGGCAGAGACCGGGCAACAGGGCAAGCAGGGTGGCGGGCTGGTGCGTTACACGCACAAGGCGACCGCTAGCGCCGGCGCACGGCACCCACCCACACGGCTACGGGCCAAACACAAACTGGCCCACTGCAAAGCCCGCCAGAAAACCCTGCACAAAACCCGGAACACACCCACAGTACCCGGAAAACCCAAAGCCTAACCCAAACCCGGAATAGGACAGGCGCAAGCCCGCAAAACGACAATCCGTCACACCCACCCAACCCACCCGGCGCGACGCCCCGCCATGCTAAACACACAAAGGACATGCCCCCCCTGATAGCTAGAGGCTCCACATACAGTAAGCGCCACGTGGGAGGTCGGACGCGTCCACGGGCTTGGGGAGTGTGGGTTGGCTACGGGCGGCCGGATTACGGCGCATGGTACGGAGGGCGCGCCACTGAGGCAAAGCCACCGCGTGGGTAAGCCACCGCGTGGGTAACTAACAGGTTGCTGGATGAAGTACCGCCGTGTGAGCATTCAGGGTCCCAGGGGGCGGCGGGGGTGGGGCTGGGCCAGCAAAGCCAGCGGAGAGGAAGTGGGGTAGGCCGGCCACATTGTATGCCGCAAGTGCGGCGGCCAAGGCCTGACGGTCGCGGTAATATAGGTGGGGGAACGCTACCAGTAGTTCCCGGTATTTAATGTCCAGCCGGTAGCGAATGTATCTGCAGTCGACCAGGGCGCGTAGCAAGCGAGCCGTCTCCAGGCAGAAGTTGTCATAGTCAAGGATGATGCGATGGAGGCGATGGAATTGGCCAGTAAGGATGTTGTGTTTGGCCGCCTCATTAACAGATGAGTCTCGGCAGCGATGACACGTGAGAGGTGAAGGCAGGCGAAGGTGTATGTGTGTGTGTGCGTGCGTGCGTGCGTGCGTGCGTGCGTGCGTGCGTGCGTGCGTGCGTGCGTGCGTGCGTGCGTGCGTGCGTGCGTGCGTGCGTGCGTGCGTGCGTGCGTGCGTGTGTGTGTGTGTGTGTGCGTGTGTGTGTGTGTGTGTGTGTGTGTGTGTGTGTGTGTGTGTGTGTGTGTGTGTGTGTGTGTGTGTGTGTGTGTGTGTGTGTGTGTGTGTTAGAGATACAAGGGAGAGAACAGCAGACATAGGACAATGCGTGCGGTGCGATTACGGACGGTCGCGAGTTACCTTGCATACTTTACCAACGCCGACCGACCTGCCGAGCCGACCATACTTACCCGAATAAACCTGTTACACCCATCTACCTAACCTTGGGTGGGGATTAGTGTCCACACGCTCCCAAGGGTGCAGCCCGATGCGAGTGGCCTACAATGGTCCCGGGCACGCCTAGTCCCGAATTCCCGTCCGCTGACCGTAGCGGAACTCACCTACAAGCAAGGGGAGAGCCAGCGGAGCACAGGCGTAACAGGGCACACGTTAGCGTCGTTAACGAGAATGGGCCGGGCCGGGGTGACCCAACATGGGGGGAGCGCCTTACACGGAGTGCCGCCGATGTTGCAGTCGCTAGGTAGCCCCTTTCAGCGCTGTTAATCAACTTCAAATTTGTTTTTATGGATACAGATCCACAAATATGCCACCGCAACGGCTGGGCGCGAGGTCGCGAGATGCATTGAGCACGCGAGCCCTCAACAAGTTCACTGCGGTCGCGTTTTGGAATGCCGTGGGGCCCTTCACACATTACGTAGCGATAGCGCGTGTCCGGGAGCTCCAAAACGGCGCCCTGAGGTCAATCCAACTCATCGGCATTCGCAATTTAGGCCGGGAGAGGCCGAGGTACGCCCTTCCAAGCCCGCCGATAGCACCACCAAGTACATTAGATACAAAGGAAGTCATAGGAGTTAATAGCAAGGCATTTTACGAGGGTCGGAGCGGGAGCAATGTCGACGCGAGTTTTTGCTTCTCTGACATGTTTGGGTAAGGCAGGTCCAATATAATGGTATACAAGTATATGTACACTCAATCGGGCAGTCGTAGAGCGAGTATTGGGTTTGCGCCGGTGCCTTCCCCCGTGCCGGTGCCTTCCCTTGTCCTATGCCTCACCAGCTCGGCGCCGTCCGGCATCAGGACCATCCCCATACAGCGATAATAGTTGAAGAAAGTATACTACATGCTTATATACCTGTATAACAAGCCTTCGAAGCTGTGGGAGGTGTATTTGACAGCCGGGAAGCCGTGGGGCGTGTCAGGTTGCATCGGGGGTATTGACAGACGTGTTTTGCACGGCATGCGTGCTAGCATCAAGGTATGATGCAGCGAGAGCAGTCAATATATGCATATACACGTTTATAATTCATTTGAGCTGTCAGAGGCGGGTTGGGCGCGTGTTTCACGGGTGCTGGGTCCATGTTTGGGGGGTTTTGACCCCCTGCCGTACAACCCCAAACGTACGACAAGGGAACCCTGGCTTAGCAGTCCGAACATGGTGTATTTCTTGTTTAGAAGCTGTGTTCAAGGTTTGGTGACTGGGCCAGCGTCCTGGCAAAAGTTATATAAGGTTTCCAGGATTGACATCCCCATGCATGGCGCTCCCCCCACGTGGGGTGACCCTTATGACGCCTAATTAACTAGAATGGTTCAGCCTTCTTGGCTGGCCCCTCGCAAGGGCCACATCCCTGCTCCTAAGCTCCCATACGGTGTCAAGCAGTACAGCAAGCCTGGCCGGGTCCACATTCCGCATCACTTAGGCAGCATGCCCTTGCTAAAGTTGAGGCCGCTGTCTGTCCTCGGCTGGTCGTACGTCGTACATGTCATCAAAACGTGATGCTCTTCGTGACTTACCTGCAAATGCCTTTAACCTCCCACCGGGCGATCGACGCACGGTCTGACCCTGGCATGCCCCACATGCATTGTATGCGCCTACAACGTTTACCCAGCACGCCTAAATCCCGAGCCCTGCCCGCTGTTGGTAATCTCACCTACGGGCGACGGAGGAAGAACTGAGCAAAAGGAAACGGCAGCGCGATGTGTCAAGGGCATGCAAATGGGTAGAGGCGAGCACTAGGGCGGCCTGCATCAGGCAATGCTAGTTAACACACAATTCCAGCCCGCTCACTAAGTACAAAACTGAGAAGAGAACAAGACAGGGGCGCAAGGGAGTAAGTAGAAAGACAGGGCTGCATGGGGCAGTGGCGGGCGGCGGTTGCTAGGCTGGCGCGGCTGACTAACGGTGCCAGCGTGTTTCACAAATGCGTGGTGTGTGAGAACCACCGCAGGTTGGCAGGGGCTGATACTCTGTGAGTGAGTGAGTGAGTGAGTGAGTGAGTGAGTGAGTGAGTGAGTGAGTGAGTGAGTGAGTGAGTGAGTGAGTGAGTGAGTGAGTGAGTGAGTGAGTGAGTGAGTGAGTGAGTGAGTGAGTGAGTGAGTGAGTGAGTGAGTGAGTGCGTGAGAGGGAGGGAGGGAGGGAGGGAGGGAGGGAGAGAGGGAGAGAGGGAGGGAGGGAGAGAGGGAGAGAGGGAGAGAGGGAGAGAGGGAGAGAGGGAGAGAGGGAGAGAGGGAGAGGGGGAGGGGAGGGGAGGGGGAGGGGGAGGGGGAGGGGGAGGGGGAGGGGGAGGGGGAGGGGGAGGGGGAGGGGAGGGGAGGGGGAGGGGGAGGGGGAGGGGGAGGGGGGAGGGGAGGGGGAGGGGGAGGGGGAGGGGGAGGGGGAGGGGGAGGGGAGGGGAGAGGGAGAGGGAGAGGGAGGGAGAGGGAGAGGGAGAGGGAGAGGGAGAGGGAGAGGGAGAGGGAGAGGGAGGTTGTTTATTCCAGAAACCAAAGCGTCCAATTGCAACCCCAAACCATGAACCAAGCGAAGAGCTATGTTCCATGGTCAGACTCAGGCACTGGGAGAGGCCGTTGCTTTTATGTAGAGTGTGTAAAAAAGAGAGTAGCCCGACCCGGACGACACTCCCGTGACATTTCCTGAGACACACGGGTGCTGGTGTGCGGGCAAAGCCTGGGCGGGACGTTGTAGGCGGTCTTGGCCGGGCGGTCTTGGTCGGGCGGTCTTGGACAGCGGTCTCACCATACCGGGGGGAGGTGGAGGATAGAGGGGGGGCGGCGGATGTGGGGGCGGAGGGGAGATGTGCGAAGCCTGGCCCGACCCATACACATGCGGTCCCCTGGCCCAGTTGCCCAAGCCTTCGTTCCAAAGAAAGAGCTTCCGCATCCGCGGAAGTGGGGGAGGGGGGCGATAGTTTATTCTAGATAGGACAATGGTTTGTATGGGCCCGGCTTCAAGGCCGTCTGCGGTCTTACTTCATCAATTACCTTCGCCACACTCAGGGGCCCTCCTGACCTTCTACCCGATGTACACCCTCACTTCTCTGCCCTGCCCTGGCCTGCTCTGCCTTGCCTACCCCAGCCTTCGTGCGGTCGCCTGGGCTCGCACTCATTCATCCCCCAGCACAACCCGCACCCAGCCAGCCTGCGGGACGTGGCGCTGAGGGTGAGTCTCTAGGGCAGCACAGAGCTCTCAGGAAAGATTGGAAGGTGTTTAGGCTGGATTGCAATGCGGTTCATGTCCCACAATACTGGTGCTGGACACGAATCACGCAACATGTCAAGGCCCCTGCCCTATTGGACACTGGCCGTCCTTGTGCTTGCAGGCGGCTGAGGAGCGCGTGAAGCGGCAGCGCATCATGCCCATTGGCCCGCAGCGTCTAGGTGGAGGGGGCACTGGCACTGATCAGCACTATAAAACCCCCGCGGCAGCGGCCGCAGCCGCTGCCGAGCGGCGCTGCAACGATAACAGGTATTTAAGGCAGCGCTCGTGCCTGTAACGCTAGCTCAATATGCTTGCTCAACGTTACACTCACGTCTTTGCAAGGCTGAGAGCACTTAACACGACATGGCATTGCGGTCTTCCACACAGATGGTGCCCTTGCGAGCGCGTGGCTAACGCCTTGGGACGGGCAGTGACTGCGGCGCAACAGAAGCGGGCCGAGTTTAATCAAGAGCAGCATGCGCAGCAGCAGTCTCTCCTGGGCTCTGCCAGTGGTCAAGGGGCCGCCAGCGGCGGCAAGGGTGGGCCACCAGGAGCGGGAGTGGGAACCAGCAGTAGCGGCAGACGACAAGGCCTGTCTAGGGCGGCAGGGCTCGAGGCAGCTGGAGTTGTAACCGGCGGCGCAATTACAGCAGGGGCGGGCGGCAACACCCACAGTCGCGGCCACAGCCTCAGCAGCAGCGCTGAGGGCGACAGCGGCCTAGACCTGGCTGGGGTGGAGGCAGACCTGGTTCGCGGCATTGAGGATGGCGTGGTCGACTTCACACTGGACTCGGACTCAGAGCCCAAGTGTGAGCGCGACACACCCACGGACGCAGGTGGCAACAGGCAAGCTGCGGGTGGCCGTGGCCTAGCCGATGCGAGTACGGCCGGAGGCAGCTGCAGTGGGCAAGGCAATGGAATTAGATTTGGAAGGGGGAGTGCGAGCGGCGATACAGGCGCAATGCAGTGCGGGCCAGATGGGAAACCAGCACCATCCGCTGCAGTTGGGGTTGCAGGCGTGCCAGGCTGGAGAGGCCCAGGCCCCTGCAGATTGCCTGGGCCGGAGCGCCGGGCCAACCACGTGGTAGTGGTTATCCACGACTCGGACGAGGAGGAAGACCCACGAGACTCAGGGCGTGGCAGTGCTGCAGCGACAGCAGCAGCAGCTCCGGCAAGACGCTGGGATGGAGCAGGTGTTAAGGCCTCGAATCAGCAGCGCGCGTCAGCAGCGTCATCTGGCGCGCCAGTTAATGTTAATGCCATGCCATCTTCGAGGGCAGGTGCGGCCGGGCCCATGGCGGCTCCTGCAATCGCGCCAATAACTGCAGCCCAGGCGCAGCCGCCACTGCGAGTAATGCACCCTCGAACTGCTACTGCCTCACGTGCGGCTGCGGCTGCGTTGGCGCGCCTACAGCAGTCTGTGCAGCAGTCCGCAAACCTGCATATCAACACGTTTGAACCAGCACAAGCTGGAGCCGACAGCAAGGGTGGCGGGCCAGCACAGCCTGCTGCACACAAGCAGAGGTCGTTGCAAACAAACGTGGTGTCTAATGGTGCCACTCATGGTAGAAATGCTTCGGCCTACACGGTGCAAGCCAATGCCACCGCCACTGCTTTCACCAGCCCATCGTCCACAGGACAAGGACAGTGGCTGTCTACAGCCCAGCCGGGCACCGGAGCCATTTGCATTCAGCAGCCGGTGGAGCAGGTCCAGATCATTGACTTGACCGAGGATAGCTAACATGGGAATGTAGGGAAGAAACGGTGTCAAGGTGGTGAAAGGACGTGTTGTCTTATCCGGACTGCGTGACAATTTACTGATTCAGGATAGGATTGCATTCAGGAGAGGACTGCATTGTTTCAATCATCTGGCTCCAGATGCATGCTGGTCTCCCTGTAGTAGCGCCACGACCGTTGAGCGTTTGGACGCTTAGCCTGAGTGTGTTGAAGACATGAGCTAAATTGCGAAACGAAAGAGAAAGGTGGTTCACACTTCTTGGGCCTTCCTGCCTCGCGAAAACCGAAGGCCCAGGTCTGGGTGACCCTTATAACGCCTAACTTGATTGTTCATCTCTCTTGGCCGGCCCTCGCAAGGGACACGTTCCTGCTCCTAAGTTCCCATATGGTGTCGAGCAGCGCATCAAGCCTAGCCGGGTTCGCATTCCGCATCACTTCCTGCATGTCCTTGGTAAAGTCGAGGCCAGGGCTCATATCTTCCAGGAGGGGGCTCGGGGGAAGCGGAAAGATCCAGGCCCGGGTTGATCTTTCCTGGAAGGTCTCTGCTGCCCAGACACCCCAGTTTGATCTTTCCCAAGCAAAACTTTCGGCGTTTGGGGGGGCTCCACCCCACCCCAACCCCCCAGGAAAGGGGTGTCGTGGAAGATTGGGGGCCCCAAGTTTGCCCAGGACGGGATCGGACCCCCAAAACGGCCTGCAGCGTCTTTCAAAGCGCCCAGGCCAAAATCTTTCAGGAAGATTAAGATACGAGCACTGGTCGAGGCCACTGTCTGTCCTCAGCTGGTCGTAAGCCGTACATGCCATCAGAACGTGATGCTCGTCCTCCACTTGTTGGTTGTGCTTGTGCTAAGGCTTAAGCAACACCCCGTCAGAACCAAGGAAGCACACACAGAAGCAGAAGCAGAACGGGCCAGGTGTGGCACTGACATAGCGGGGCCCAGCCCGCTGTAAGAAGTCCAGTAAGGTGATGAAGGACGGCGCTACAGCGTATGCAGTGCCACCCAGTTCAGTAGTACACAGGCGCCAAGAGAGCCGAGGCAAGCCACGCCATCGCCTTGGAAACCGCCGCCCACAGAATCTAGGGTGCCTGCACGGGTGATGCAAGCGTCAGCCGGATGCGCAGCTGCAGCGACCCACCCTCTGTATCCTCCACTTCACAGAGGGCGCCACCCGCCGTCCAGATAGCCACAAAGCTCTCCAAATTGGCTGCCTTCAGCTGCGCCGTGAGAAGCTGGGTGGGCAGAGCCGACAGGGTGTCAGGGGTTAGCGTGGCGGCAGTGAAACTAACGCAGCTGCATGACCCTTTTTTTTGATACCGCAGTGCTACACTCGATTGGTGACACCCGATTGGTGAAAATCACCAATTCTGTGGCAGAGATTAATGCTGACTGCGCTTCGCCTGCGCCCGCCACCAATTCCTGTGTGTTCTAGATCCAAGTTGGGCGAAACACGCGCGCATGTGTGTGTGTGTGTGTGTGTGTGTGTGTGTGTGTGTGTGTGTGTGTGTGTGTGTGGCAACGGGTTTACAGCTGTCTTCTGGATCACGTAATCGTGTATCTGAGAAGCCGGTTCGATGCTGGCGGCAGAGGCCCACCAGCACCGCAAAGAATCACGCATTGGTCTGGTAGTCCATGCCTCCCAAGCCGCAACGTGCGAAAGAAGACGGAAAGATCCTCTGGATTGGCCCTAGGAGCCGCACCCCGTCTTGACAACAGTACTACTAGCCGGCACGTGGCCACTATGCATTGTTTGTTCGCCTGGCAAAAGGACATGCGCTAACCAAGTCAGGCACGTGGCCGAAGCAATTGCAAAGTGAAATACACCGGAGCTGAGCTCACTTCTCTCCTAACACAGGGCAAAATACGCCTACGGGCAGCCACAAAGTAATCAGAGGTCCGAAAGCCAAGCCGTCAGTGTCCTAGCCCTGCAACTACAGTCAGTTCGCGCCTTCGCAGCCAGCCCAAGTCTCAACCAAGCTAGCAAACTTACACAGCGCGTGCCCCTAGCAGTTGTCCGCCGTATGCATTACTGCATGGTGTGTACGCAGCGCCGGTCCCCCTCCTCCGTCACAATATCCGTGCCCCGCCAGTACGGCTGCAGCCCTTGCTCAACTAGGCTGTTGAACTGGGCTTGTCTCGCGCGCCTGGCAGCCCGCCCCTCCGGCGTCAGGTAGGGGGCCACCGTCATGCCTGCGGTGTGTTTTATCTGCGCCGCAGCCCGGATGAAGGCTGCCCGCTGATCCCTTGTCACCACTACCTCCACATTCCAAACACGACCTGTGCTGTTGGCCCGCCAGCGACGTTCATACATGCCCAGCGGGCCCTCTCCCAGGCCCAGAGCAGAGAAGTGTGTGTGTGTGTGTGTGTGTGTGTGTGCAGTGTGTGTGCAGTGTGTGTGTGTGTGTGTGTGTGTGTGTGTGTGTGTTGGTAAACGGAAACGGAGAGGAATCCCCGCAATTGCTCGCAGTTACTGACGGATACGTACCGAATACTTCTTGGACGGTACCGCGTAGCCCCGGTGGTCATACTTACCCGCAGAAATAGCCTGGAACCCGTCGGGCGTTCGCGAAGCAAACCGACCCCGACATGCACCCATATGCTTGTGACATGCGCCTAAAAACGTTTACCCAGCACGCCTAATTCCCTGATTCCCGCCCGCTGTCCGTAGTCTCACCTACAGGCGGCAGAGGAAGCACAGGCAAAGGGCGGCAGCGCGAAAGTGTCACGGGCATGGCAAAGAAAAAGAGGCGGCAATGCTAACGGCGTGCAGCAAGCAAGCTAACTAGACACGCAGCCCGCCCAATCCCAACCCAGGAAGCGGCTCACCTCCCTAATGGAGGAGAGGACGAGGCAGGGCAGGCGGCGCGCTTAAGACAACGCGTCGGAATGGGGCGCAGTGGCGGGCGCGGTTGCAGACCGGCGTAACGCGCCAAAACCCCGTGCGAAACCCCCGGAACCCCCGGTGGCTGGACTGAACCCGAGAAACTGCAGTGACCCCGCTGACGCCGGCTGTGTGTGATTGAGGTATGCCGTGGGCTGGCGGGGGCTGGCCCCCCGCTCCCCGCTCCACGGCAGCACCGAGACTAAGGATGCTCGCGGCCGCAGAGGCCGCGTCGGTATGTGGGACAGGCACAGATGGGCGGGGCAAGCAGCCACGGCCATGTACAGCAGCACCAGCGCCACCGGCCTCTTCCGTGTGCAACCCGTCTGCTCTGACGCGCAGCAGCAGCTCCTGGCCGCCATTGACCGCAAGGTTCCCGCAGACCTGCAGGCTGCCGCGGAGGGAGCTGATGACGATGACGGCGCCCTCAGTGCTACCGAACTCATGGCAGCGCTGGCCAGCTCCGCCAACGGTAAAGCGCCTGGGTCGGATGGGGTGCCGTACGAGGTGTACAAGGTTTTCTTTTTTGAGGATTCATCCTTACAGGATTGAACGGAAGCAGACGCACTGCCTCCCAACCGCTGGGCAAAGAGACCCGAAGCAGCCTGGTCTTGGAGACCAGAATCCCGACAGGGCAAGAAGAGAAGAGAAGTCTGAGACAAACCACCTGAAAAACCAAAACCACCTGAACCAAATCACCTACCGCCACCCCATCCCGCACCCACCCACCCCACCCCGACCCGGCAGACAGAGCAGGAGGCTGGCCCCCCCGCCCCCCGGTAGGGGTTTCCACACACACCACCAGACCTAAGCCCAGCAACCGCTACACCAAAAGCCCGAAGGCAAGCACCACCGGCAGAGACGCACCTCCACACTTCAAACACAAACGCACCCACGGTACGCTCACAACAGACAGCAGGACGCTTCCCGCCCAAACCCACCCCACCCCCGCAAGTCGGTTGCTTAAGCAACACCCCATCAGAAGGTTGCTTAAGCAAGGAAGCACACACAGATGCAGAAACAGAGCGGGCCAGATGTGGCGCTGACATAGCAATCTCATTATATAGCAGGGCCCAGCCCGCTGTAAGAAGTCCACGAAGGCTGAGGAAGGACGGCGCTGCAGCGCCACCCAGTTATATGATACACAGCGGAGGCAAGCCACGCCATCGCCTTGAAAACCGCCGCCCACAGAAACTAGGGTGTCTGCACGGGCGATGCAAGCGTCAGCCGGATGCGCAGCTGCGGCGACCCACCCTCCGTATCCTCCACTGCACAGAGGGCGCCACCCGCCGTCCAGATAGCCACAAAGCTCTCCAGCTTGGCCGCCTTCAGCTGCGCCGTGAGAAGCTGAGTGGGCAGAGCCGACAGGGTGTCAGGGGTTAGCGTGGCGGCAGTGAAACGCAGCTGCATGACCCTGCGCAGCTCGCTGACCACCTCACGAACCACGTGCTCGGATGTCTGCTTGGCCGGCTCACGGGACCAGTACGCACACCAGATGGCGTACAGGAACGTTGCCCGCAGTGTGCTCCACAGCAGCGCGCCCGCGCCGCGCGGGCTGGAGGCCCACGCGCCCATGTGGTCCCCAAGCATGAAGGCCGCGTCCATCACCGGCGGCGGCGCCGCCTGGGGCGCCACGCAGGCCCACAGCTGCTGCAGCCACGCCCGTGCCTTTGCGGCTCGAGTGTGCTGCTGCAGGAGACCCACGCTACGGATACACAGGCGCTGGAGTCCTGCCTCCGTGCCGCGCAGGGGCCGTGCCTCCCATGGCGCCACCGCCTGTCAGCCAGCCCCGCAGTGTCGCCCCACTCGTGTGGAGCCGCCACCCTGGCGCGTACTCAGCTGTCGCTGCCAGGCTGCGTCCTACACTCCCCCTCCGCGGATGCTTTTTTTTGAGGATTCATCCTTACAGGATTGAACGGAAGCAGACGCACTGCCTCCCAACCGCTGGGCAAAGAGACCCGAAGCAGCCTGGTCTTGGAGACCAGAAACCCGACAGGGCAAGAAGAGAAGAGAAGAAGTCTGAGACAAACCACCTGAAAAACCAAAACCACCTGAACCAAAACTGCTGCGGGCCGTGTGGTATGTTGGGATTGGGATGTGGGCCACCTGCGCCTGCGCCTGGTCTGTGTGTACGCACCTACGAATGGGGCGGACAAGGCTGCTTTCTTTGCGGGGCTGCAGTCACACCTGGCCACAGATCGGGCGCTTGTTATGGGCGGGGACTGGAACTGTGTCACTGATGCTAGCCAGGAGGCGGCCCCCAGCCCGTCGCGTGCTGTAGGTGGGCCGCATCTCTCCAGCTTGCTGGCTCAGTTCAACCTGGTGGACCCATGGGCGAGCAAGCGGGGCAGCGCCAAGGGCTACACGCATCCGGCCACGCCCAAGCCGGCCACACCTGCCCGCCTGGATCGGTGGTATGTCAGTGCTGCCACCTTGCCGTGGGTGTCTGATGTCGCGCGCACGTTTGGCGCTCCAGGAGATCACCACGGGGTGCTGCTCACCCTGTCCCTGCCTGACTTGCCGAGTGCGCACCGGGAGCAGTGGCGGTTCCCCACCTACCTGCTCTTTCACCCTGTACTGTGTGCTGAGCTGAAGCAGCGCCTGGAAGCGCACATTGCCGCTCATCCCGCCGCCAGTGCAGGTGCTGACGCAACCGTGATGTGGGAGGCGGACAAGGGCTTCTTGCGTGAGGCCGCCACCGACATCCACCGCCGGCACGCTCGGCAGGGCTCGCGATGGGCTTCATGACGTTGTGCTTTTTTTTTAGGATTCATCCTTACAGTGTGCTGGCTGCCGACCTGGCCGCCACCTTGGCAGACCAGCCCGGCGCCAGTGCGGCGCAGCGTCAAGCCGCGGCCATGGCCAACCTGGCGGTGCGTGAACAACAGGCGGCTTCCACGGCCGCCAGCCACAATGCCCGGGCATCACCAGTTGTTAATTCGTTTATCCGATTAGCGATTTGATACGTCCTAATGGCTGAAGGGACCCGGGTTCGAATCCGGATGAAGCCCAATTATGCACGGGCGTAAGATTGGTGAGAGACCGATCGGTGATCCCACGAATGAAATAGCTCGTGGTGCAGGCAGAGTCCGAAGTTGGTGGTCGTAAAACAGGAGCGCCAGGCTCTGGCAAGTTGCGCTAACTGGCAGTGCTCCGCAGCTTTAATGCGGTGTTTCCCTAGCGGCATAGGGTGATGGCTAGGATAGGGTGGCTCGGATGTGCTAGGATATGATGGTGGCTAGGATACGGTGGTGAAGAATCGTAGAGTTAGTCTGACAGTGCTAGGGTTGCGCTCGCAGACAATTCTCCGTTAATCCACGCTAGGACCTACGGTCCAGTGTAACCTTTCTTTCTTTCTTGCCCGGGCCGCCCTGATGGAGGAGCATGGGGAGCGCGGCACCAGCTGGTTCCATCGGCAGGCTGACGAGCCCACTGCCGGCGCTCAGGAGCCCATCACGCACCTGAAGGTGCCGGGCCAGCCGGCGCCTGTGGCGCTCACGGGGCCCAACACGCGGAGCACCATTTCTGCCGCAGCCACGGCCATGTACAGCAGCACCAGCGCCACCGGCCTCTTCCGTGTGCAACCCGTCTGCTCTGACGCGCAGCAGCAGCTCCTGGCCGCCATTGACCGCAAGGTTCCCGCAGACCTGCAGGCTGCCGTGGAGGGAGCTGATGACGATGACGGCGCCCTCAGTGCTACCGAACTCATGGCAGCGCTGGCCAGCTCCGCCAACGGTAAAGCGCCTGGGTCGGATGGGGTGCCGTACGAGATGTACAAGGTTTTTTTTGAGGATTCATCCTTACAGGATTGAACGGAAGCAGACGCACTGCCTCCCAACCGCTGGGCAAAGAGACCCGAAGCAGCCTGGTCTTGGAGACCAGAATCCCGACAGGGCAAGAATAGAAGAGAAGTCTGAGACAAACCACCTGAAAAACCAAAACCACCTGAACCAAATCACCTACCGCCACCCCATCCCACACCCACCCACCCCACCCCGACCCGGCAGACAGAGCAGGAGGCTGGCCCCCCCGCCCCCCGGTAGGGGTTTCCACACACACCACCAGACCTAAGCCCAGCAACCGCTACACCAAAAGCCCGAAGGCAAGCACCACCGGCAGAGACGCACCTCCACACTTCAAACACAAACGCACCCAAGGTACGCTCACAACAGACAGCAGGACGCTTCCCGCCCAAACCCACCCCACCCCCGCAAGTCGGTTGCTTAAGCAACACCCCATCAGAAGCAAGGAAGCACACACAGATGCAGAAACAGAGCGGGCCAGATGTGGCGCTGACATAGCAATCTCATTATATAGCAGGGCCCAGCCCGCTGTAAGAAGTCCACGAAGGCTGAGGAAGGACGGCGCTGCAGCGCCACCCAGTTATATGATGTTGTGCTGCTGCAGGAGACCCACGCTACGGATACACAGACGCTGGAGTCCTGCCTCCGTGCCGCGCAGGGGCCGTGCCTCCCGTGGCGCCACCGCCTGTCAGCCAGCCCCGCAGTGTCGCCCCACTCGTGTGGAGCTGCCATCCTGGCGCGAACTCAGCTGTCGCTGCCAGGCTGCGTCCTACACTCCTGGAAGCGCACGTTGCCGCTCATCCCGCCACCAGTGCAGGTGCTGACGCAACCGTGATGTGGGAGGCGGACAAGGGATTCTTGCGTGAGGCCGCCACCGACATCCATCGCCGGCACGCTCGGCAGGCACGGGATGGGCTTCATGACGTTGTGCTGGCTGCCGACCTGGCCGCCACCTTGGCAGACCAGCCCGGCGCCAGTGCGGCGCAGCGTCAAGCCACGGCCATGGCCAACCTGGCGGTGCGTGAACAACAGGCGGCCTCCGCGGCCGCCAGCCACAATGCCCGGGCCGCCCTGATGGAGGAGCATGGGGAGCGCGGCACCAGCTGGTTCCATCGGCAGGCTGACGAGCCCACTGCCGGCGCTCAGGAGCCCATCACGCACCTGAAGGTGCCGGGACAGAAAGAAAGAAAGGTTACACGGGACCGTAGGTCCTAGCGTGGATTAACGGAGAATTGTCTGCGAGCGCAACCCTAGCACTGTCAGACTAACTCTACGATTCTTCACCACTGTATCCTAGCCACCATCATATCCTAGCACATCCGAGCCACCCTATCCTAGCCATCACCCTATGCCGCTAGGGAAACGCCGCATTAAAGCTGCGGAGCACTGCCAGTTAGCGCAACTTGCCAGAGCCTGGCGCTCCTGTTTTACGACCACCAACTTCGGACTCTGCCTGCACCACGAGCTATTTCATTCGTGGGATCACCGATCGGTCTCTCACCAATCTTACGCCCGTGCATAATTGGGCTTCATCCGGATTCGAACCCGGGTCCATTCAGCCATAAGGACGTATCAAATCGCTAATCGAATAAACGAATTAGCAACTGGTGATAAGGTGCCGGGACAGCCGGCGCCTGTGGCGCTCACGGGGCCCAACACGCGGAGCACCATCTCTGCCGCAGCCACGGCCATGTACAGCAGCACCAGCGCCACCGGCCTCTTCCGTGTGCAACCCGTCTGCTCTGACGCGCAGCAGCAGCTCCTGGCCGCCATTGACCGCAAGGTTCCCGCAGACCTGCAGGCTGCCGCGGAGGGAGCTGATGACGATGACGGCGCCCTCAGTGCTACCGAACTCATGGCAGCGCTGGCCAGCTCCGCCAACGGTAAAGCGCCTGGGTCGGATGGGGTGCCGTACGAGGTGTACAAGGTTTTCTTTTTTGAGGATTCATCCTTACAGGAATGAACGGAAGCAGACGCACTGCCTCCCAACCGCTGGGCAAAGAGACCCGAAGCAGCCTGGTCTTGGAGACCAGAATCCCGACAGGGCAAGAATAGAAGAGAAGTCTGAGACAAACCACCTGAAAAACCAAAACCACCTGAACCAAATCACCTACCGCCACCCCATCCCACACCCACCCACCCCACCCCGACCCGGCAGACAGAGCAGGAGGCTGGCCCCCCCGCCCCCCGGTAGGGGTTTCCACACACACCACCAGACCTAAGCCCAGCAACCGCTACACCAAAAGCCCGAAGGCAAGCACCACCGGCAGAGACGCACCTCCACACTTCAAACACAAACGCACCCACGGTACGCTCACAACAGACAGCAGGACGCTTCCCACCCAAACCCACCCCACCCCCGCAAGTCGGTTGCTTAAGCAACACCCCATCAGAAGGTTGCTTAAGCAAGGAAGCACACACAGATGCAGAAACAGAGCGGGCCAGATGTGGCGCTGACATAGCAATCTCATTATATAGCAGGGCCCAGCCCGCTGTAAGAAGTCCACGAAGGCTGAGGAAGGACGGCGCTGCAGCGCCACCCAGTTATATGATACACAGCGGAGGCAAGCCACGCCATCGCCTTGAAAACCGCCGCCCACAGAAACTAGGGTGTCTGCACGGGCGATGCAAGCGTCAGCCGGATGCGCAGCTGCGGCGACCCACCCTCCGTATCCTCCACTGCACAGAGGGCACCACCCGCCGTCCAGATAGCCACAAAGCTCTCCAGCTTGGCCGCCTTCAGCTGCGCCGTGAGAAGCTGAGTGGGCAGAGCCGACAGGGTGTCAGGGGTTAGCGTGGCGGCAGTGAAACGCAGCTGCATGACCCTGCGCAGCTCGCTGACCACCTCACGAACCACGTGCTCGGATGTCTGCTTGGCCGGCTCACGGGACCAGTACGCACACCAGATGGCGTACAGGAACGTTGCCCGCAGTGTGCTCCACAGCAGCGCGCCCGCGCCGCGCGGGCTGGAGGCCCACGCGCCCATGTGGTCCCCAAGCATGAAGGCCGCGTCCATCACCGGCGGCGGCGCCGCCTGGGGCGCCACGCAGGCCCACAGCTGCTGCAGCCACGCCCGTGCCTTTGCGGCTCGAGTGTGCTGCTGCAGGAGACCCACGCTACGGATACACAGGCGCTGGAGTCCTGCCTCCGTGCCGCGCAGGGGCCGTGCCTCCCATGGCGCCACCGCCTGTCAGCCAGCCCCGCAGTGTCGCCCCCACTCGTGTGGAGCCGCCACCCTGGCGCGTACTCAGCTGTCGCTGCCAGGCTGCGTCCTACACTCCCCCTCCGCGGATGCTTTTTTTTTGAGGATTCATCCTTACAGGATTGAACGGAAGCAGACGCACTGCCTCCCAACCGCTGGGCAAAGAGACCCGAAGCAGCCTGGTCTTGGAGACCAGAAACCCGACAGGGCAAGAAGAGAAGAGAAGAAGTCTGAGACAAACCACCTGAAAAACCAAAACCACCTGAACCAAAACTGCTGCGGGCCGTGTGGTATGTTGGGATTGGGATGTGGGCCACCTGCGCCTGCGCCTGGTCTGTGTGTACGCACCTACGAATGGGGCGGACAAGGCTGCTTTCTTTGCGGGGCTGCAGTCACACCTGGCCACAGATCGGGCGCTTGTTATGGGCGGGGACTGGAACTGTGTCACTGATGCTAGCCAGGAGGCGGCCCCCAGCCCGTCGCGTGCTGTAGGTGGGCCGCATCTCTCCAGCTTGCTGGCTCAGTTCAACCTGGTGGACCCATGGGCGAGCAAGCGGGGCAGCGCCAAGGGCTACACGCATCCGGCCACGCCCAAGCCGGCCACACCTGCCCGCCTGGATCGGTGGGATGTCAGTGCTGCCGCCTTGCCGTGGGTGTCTGATGTCGCGCGCACGTTTGGCGCTCCAGGAGATCACCACGGGGTGCTGCTCACCCTGTCCCTGCCTGACTTGCCGAGTGCGCACCGGGAGCAGTGGCGGTTCCCCACCTACCTGCTCTTTCACCCTGTACTGTGTGCTGAGCTGAAGCAGCGCCTGGAAGCGCACATTGCCGCTCATCCCGCCGCCAGTGCAGGTGCTGACGCAACCGTGATGTGGGAGGCGGACAAGGGCTTCTTGCGTGAGGCCGCCACCGACATCCACCGCCGGCACGCTCGGCAGGCTCGCGATGGGCTTCATGACGTTGTGCTTTTTTTTTTAGGATTCATCCTTACAGTGTGCTGGCTGCCGACCTGGCCGCCACCTTGGCAGACCAGCCCGGCGCCAGTGCGGCGCAGCGTCAAGCCGCGGCCATGGCCAACCTGGCGGTGCGTGAACAACAGGCGGCTTCCACGGCCGCCAGCCACAATGCCCGGGCATCACCAGTTGTTAATTCGTTTATCCGATTAGCGATTTGATACGTCCTAATGGCTGAAGGGACCCGGGTTCGAATCCGGATGAAGCCCAATTATGCACGGGCGTAAGATTGGTGAGAGACCGATCGGTGATCCCACGAATGAAATAGCTCGTGGTGCAGGCAGAGTCCGAAGTTGGTGGTCGTAAAACAGGAGCGCCAGGCTCTGGCAAGTTGCGCTAACTGGCAGTGCTCCGCAGCTTTAATGCGGTGTTTCCCTAGCGGCATAGGGTGATGGCTAGGATAGGGTGGCTCGGATGTGCTAGGATATGATGGTGGCTAGGATACGGTGGTGAAGAATCGTAGAGTTAGTCTGACAGTGCTAGGGTTGCGCTCGCAGACAATTCTCCGTTAATCCACGCTAGGACCTACGGTCCAGTGTAACCTTTCTTTCTTTCTTGCCCGGGCCGCCCTGATGGAGGAGCATGGGGAGCGCGGCACCAGCTGGTTCCATCGGAAGGCTGACGAGCCCACTGCCGGCGCTCAGGAGCCCATCACGCACCTGAAGGTGCCGGGCCAGCCGGCGCCTGTGGCGCTCACGGGGCCCAACACGCGGAGCACCATTTCTGCCGCAGCCACGGCCATGTACAGCAGCACCAGCGCCACCGGCCTCTTCCGTGTGCAACCCGTCTGCTCTGACGCGCAGCAGCAGCTCCTGGCCGCCATTGACCGCAAGGTTCCCGCAGACCTGCAGGCTGCCGCGGAGGGAGCTGATGACGATGACGGCGCCCTCAGTGCTACCGAACTCATGGCAGCGCTGGCCAGCTCCGCCAACGGTAAAGCGCCTGGGTCGGATGGGGTGCCGTACGAGGTGTACAAGGTTTTCTTTTTTGAGGATTCATCCTTACAGGATTGAACGGAAGCAGACGCACTGCCTCCCAACCGCTGGGCAAAGAGACCCGAAGCAGCCTGGTCTTGGAGACCAGAATCCCGACAGGGCAAGAAGAGAAGAGAAGTCTGAGACAAACCACCTGAAAAACCAAAACCACCTGAACCAAATCACCTACCGCCACCCCATCCCGCACCCACCCACCCCACCCCCGACCCGGCAGACAGAGCAGGAGGCTGGCCCCCCCGCCCCCCGGTAGGGGTTTCCACACACACCACCAGACCTAAGCCCAGCAACCGCTACACCAAAAGCCCGAAGGCAAGCACCACCGGCAGAGACGCACCTCCACACTTCAAACACAAACGCACCCACGGTACGCTCATAACAGACAGCAGGACGCTTCCCGCCCAAACCCACCCCACCCCCGCAAGTCGGTTGCTTAAGCAACACCCCATCAGAAGGTTGCTTAAGCAAGGAAGCACACACAGATGCAGAAACAGAGCGGGCCAGATGTGGCGCTGACATAGCAATCTCATTATATAGCAGGGCCCAGCCCGCTGTAAGAAGTCCACGAAGGCTGAGGAAGGACGGCGCTGCAGCGCCACCCAGTTATATGATACACAGCGGAGGCAAGCCACGCCATCGCCTTGAAAACCGCCGCCCACAGAAACTAGGGTGTCTGCACGGGCGATGCAAGCGTCAGCCGGATGCGCAGCTGCGGCGACCCACCCTCCGTATCCTCCACTGCACAGAGGGCGCCACCCGCCGTCCAGATAGCCACAAAGCTCTCCAGCTTGGCCGCCTTCAGCTGCGCCGTGAGAAGCTGAGTGGGCAGAGCCGACAGGGTGTCAGGGGTTAGCGTGGCGGCAGTGAAACGCAGCTGCATGACCCTGCACAGCTCGCTGACCACCTCACGAACCACGTGCTCGGATGTCTGCTTGGCCGGCTCACGGGACCAGTACGCACACCAGATGGCGTACAGGAACGTTGCCCGCAGTGTGCTCCACAGCAGCGCGCCCCGCGCCGCGCGGGCTGGAGGCCCACGCGCCCATGTGGTCCCCAAGCATGAAGGCCGCGTCCATCACCGGCGGCGGCGCCGCCTGGGGCGCCACGCAGGCCCACAGCTGCTGCAGCCACGCCCGTGCCTTTGCGGCTCGAGTGTGCTGCTGCAGGAGACCCACGCTACGGATACACAGGCGCTGGAGTCCTGCCTCCGTGCCGCGCAGGGGCCGTGCCTCCCATGGCGCCACCGCCTGTCAGCCAGCCCCGCAGTGTCGCCCCACTCGTGTGGAGCCGCCACCCTGGCGCGTACTCAGCTGTCGCTGCCAGGCTGCGTCCTACACTCCCCCTCCGCGGATGCTTTTTTTTTGAGGATTCATCCTTACAGGATTGAACGGAAGCAGACGCACTGCCTCCCAACCGCTGGGCAAAGAGACCCGAAGCAGCCTGGTCTTGGAGACCAGAAACCCGACAGGGCAAGAAGAGAAGAGAAGAAGTCTGAGACAAACCACCTGAAAAACCAAAACCACCTGAACCAAAACTGCTGCGGGCCGTGTGGTATGTTGGTATTGGGATGTGGGCCACCTGCGCCTGCGCCTGGTCTGTGTGTACGCACCTACGAATGGGGCGGACAAGGCTGCTTTCTTTGCGGGGCTGCAGTCACACCTGGCCACAGATCGGGCGCTTGTCATGGGCGGGGACTGGAACTGTGTCACTGATGCTAGCCAGGAGGCGGCCCCCAGCCCGTCGCGTGCTGTAGGTGGGCCGCATCTCTCCAGCTTGCTGGCTCAGTTCAACCTGGTGGACCCATGGGCGAGCAAGCTGGGCAGCGCCAAGGGCTACACGCATCCGGCCACGCCCAAGCCGGCCACACCTGCCCGCCTGGATCGGTGGTATGTCAGTGCTGCCGCCTTGCCGTGGGTGTCTGATGTCGCGCGCACGTTTGGCGCTCCAGGAGATCACCACGGGGTGCTGCTCACCCTGTCCCTGCCTGACTTGCCGAGTGCGCACCGGGAGCAGTGGCGGTTCCCCACCTACCTGCTCTTTCACCCTGTACTGTGTGCTGAGCTGAAGCAGCGCCTGGAAGCGCACATTGCCGCTCATCCCGCCGCCAGTGCAGGTGCTGACGCAACCGTGATGTGGGAGGCGGACAAGGGCTTCTTGCGTGAGGCCGCCACCGACATCCACCGCCGGCACGCTCGGCAGGCTCGCGATGGGCTTCATGACGTTGTGCTTTTTTTTTAGGATTCATCCTTACAGTGTGCTGGCTGCCGACCTGGCCGCCACCTTGGCAGACCAGCCCGGCGCCAGTGCGGCGCAGCGTCAAGCCGCGGCCATGGCCAACCTGGCGGTGCGTGAACAACAGGCGGCTTCCACGGCCGCCAGCCACAATGCCCGGGCATCACCAGTTGTTAATTCGTTTATCCGATTAGCGATTTGATACGTCCTAATGGCTGAAGGGACCCGGGTTCGAATCCGGATGAAGCCCAATTATGCACGGGCGTAAGATTGGTGAGAGACCGATCCCAATTATGCACGGGCGTAAGATTGGTGAGAGACCGATCGGTGATCCCACGAATGAAATAGCTCGTGGTGCAGGCAGAGTCCGAAGTTGGTGGTCGTAAAACAGGAGCGCCAGGCTCTGGCAAGTTGCGCTAACTGGCAGTGCTCCGCAGCTTTAATGCGGTGTTTCCCTAGCGGCATAGGGTGATGGCTAGGATAGGGTGGCTCGGATGTGCTAGGATATGATGGTGGCTAGGATACGGTGGTGAAGAATCGTAGAGTTAGTCTGACAGTGCTAGGGTTGCGCTCGCAGACAATTCTCCGTTAATCCACGCTAGGACCTACGGTCCAGTGTAACCTTTCTTTCTTTCTTGCCCGGGCCGCCCTGATGGAGGAGCATGGGGAGCGCGGCACCAGCTGGTTCCATCGGCAGGCTGACGAGCCCACTGCCGGCGCTCAGGAGCCCATCACGCACCTGAAGGTGCCGGGCCAGCCGGCGCCTGTGGCGCTCACGGGGCCCAACACGCGGAGCACCATTTCTGCCGCAGCCACGGCCATGTACAGCAGCACCAGCGCCACCGGCCTCTTCCGTGTGCAACCCGTCTGCTCTGACGCGCAGCAGCAGCTCCTGGCCGCCATTGACCGCAAGGTTCCCGCAGACCTGCAGGCTGCCGTGGAGGGAGCTGATGACGATGACGGCGCCCTCAGTGCTACCGAACTCATGGCAGCGCTGGCCAGCTCCGCCAACGGTAAAGCGCCTGGGTCGGATGGGGTGCCGTACGAGATGTACAAGGTTTTTTTTGAGGATTCATCCTTACAGGTGGAGACGTCGGCGTGCAGGTGGCACGCCCCTGAAGTCCAGAGCAGTTCGCTCGCGACCCGGGTCACCAGGTCCTTCTTGTAACCATGCATTCTTACAGGATTGAACGGAAGCAGACGCACTGCCTCCCAACCGCTGGGCAAAGAGACCCGAAGCAGCCTGGTCTTGGAGACCAGAATCCCGACAGGGCAAGAAGAGAAGAGAAGTCTGAGACAAACCACCTGAAAAACCAAAACCACCTGAACCAAATCACCTACCGCCACCCCATCCCACACCCACCCACCCCACCCCGACCCAGCAGACAGAGCAGGAGGCTGGCCCCCCCGCCCCCCGGTAGGGGTTTCCACACACACCACCAGACCTAAGCCCAGCAACCGCTACACCAAAAGCCCGAAGGCAAGCACCACCGGCAGAGACGCACCTCCACACTTCAAACACAAACGCACCCACGGTACGCTCACAACAGACAGCAGGACGCTTCCCGCCCAAACCCACCCCACCCCTGCAAGTTGGTTGCTTAAGCAACACCCCATCAGAAGCAAGGAAGCACACACAGATGCAGAAACAGAGCGGGCCAGATGTGGCGCTGACATAGCAATCTCATTATATAGCAGGGCCCAGCCCGCTGTAAGAAGTCCACGAAGGCTGAGGAAGGACGGCGCTGCAGCGCCACCCAGTTATATGATGTTGTGCTGCTGCAGGAGACCCACGCTACGGATACACAGACGCTGGAGTCCTGCCTCCGTGCCGCGCAGGGGCCGTGCCTCCCGTGGCGCCACCGCCTGTCAGCCAGCCCCGCAGTGTCGCCCCACTCGTGTGGAGCTGCCATCCTGGCGCGAACTCAGCTGTCGCTGCCAGGCTGCGTCCTACACTCCTGGAAGCGCACGTTGCCGCTCATCCCGCCACCAGTGCAGGTGCTGACGCAACCGTGATGTGGGAGGCGGACAAGGGATTCTTGCGTGAGGCCGCCACTGACATCCATCGCCGGCACGCTCGGCAGGCACGGGAAGGGCTTCATGACGTTGTGCTGGCTGCCGACCTGGCCGCCACCTTGGCAGACCAGCCCGGCGCCAGTGCGGCGCAGCGTCAAGCCACGGCCATGGCCAACCTGGCGGTGCGTGAACAACAGGCGGCCTCCACGGCCGCCAGCCACAATGCCCGGGCCGCCCTGATGGAGGAGCATGGGGAGCGCGGCACCAGCTGGTTCCATCGGCAGGCTGACGAGCCCACTGCCGGCGCTCAGGAGCCCATCACGCACCTGAAGGTGCCGGGACAGAAAGAAAGAAAGGTTACACTGGACCGTAGGTCCTAGCGTGGATTAACGGAGAATTGTCTGCGAGCACAACCCTAGCACTGTCAGACTAACTCTACGATTCTTCACCACTGTATCCTAGCCACCATCATATCCTAGCACATCCGAGCCACCCTATCCTAGCCATCACCCTATGCCGCTAGGGAAACGCCGCATTAAAGCTGCGGAGCACTGCCAGTTAGCGCAACTTGCCAGAGCCTGGCGCTCCTGTTTTACGACCACCAACTTCGGACTCTGCCTGCACCACGAGCTATTTCATTCGTGGGATCACCGATCGGTCTCTCACCAATCTTACGCCCGTGCATAATTGGGCTTCATCCGGATTCGAACCCGGGTCCATTCAGCCATAAGGACGTATCAAATCGCTAATCGAATAAACGAATTAGCAACTGGTGATAAGGTGCCGGGACAGCCGGCGCCTGTGGCGCTCACGGGGCCCAACACGTCTCTGCCGCAGCCACGGCCATGTACAGCAGCACCAGCGCCACCGGCCTCTTCCGTGTGCAACCCGTCTGCTCTGACGCGCAGCAGCAGCTCCTGGCCGCCATTGACCGCAAGGTTCCCGCAGACCTGCAGGCTGCCGCGGAGGGAGCTGATGACGATGATGGCGCCCTCAGTGCTACCGAACTCATGGCAGCGCTGGCCAGCTCCGCCAACGGTAAAGCGCCTGGGTCGGACGGGGTGCCGTACGAGGTGTATAAATAAATAAATAAATGAATGTATACGCCTTTCCGAAAGTCATGGCGTGGATTAAGGGAGCCGACGCGGTGAGGAGGGTAAGCCCCCCCTGTACAAGCGTCTGCTACCATGCCGAAATCAGGGGTGACGGGCGCATGGCGCCCATATGGAGGCCGGCTATCCGACTTCCATGGGTGTGAGGGGGAGCTCTCTTTCGGCGCGCCTTCGAGTGCGCACGATGTCATTCAGGGTGACTACTGCGTGGTCGTGGAGCGTGTTGCAGCATCGGGTGGCCGCGGCCGTGGACACCCCAAGCTTACGGAGTAGCTTGGGTAGGGAGGCGCGTATGGTGCCTGCGAAGCCCAGGCTAATTGCATGTTGTGTTGTGTACTTGACTTTCCAGCCGGCCCTCTGTAGGTACTTGGCAAGCTTGGTGTGTTGTTTGGCCTTCTCGTGCGCTTTGGCTGCGTGGTTGGTGTCCGCGCAGTACCCCACTTCAATGATGTACACGGTACGGTTGCGGTCAGGGAGGGGTGTGTGCGTCGGTTCAAGTGGAAGGCTAGGGATGAGTAGTATGTCCGGTCGCATCTTCCGACGGATGTGGTCAGGGCAGTTGGGTAGGAGCCACTTAGGAAGTCGGGTGCCAGAGACGTATTCAGGGAGGTCAGCCTCGGCTGTTGCGTCCATGATTTTGAAGCAGCCTCCGTTGGTCCCACGTGCGATGTGGTGCATCAGGGTTCGCACCGCCTTGTTGTGTCTGCTGATGTAAAGTTTACGCATGTGGACGTGCCGGCAGCCGCCGAGAATATGGCCCCCGGAGTCAGGGCACGTGCAGAGGGGGCATGGGGCCATGGTGGCGTCCCCTGTAGCGGGTGCTCTTCTGCGTCCGGTGAGCGTGCGCCCATACCGGGCGGCCAGCTTGGCGTTCCATAGGTTGCCGTACAGGTAGTCCAGGCAGCGCTTCGCCTTGTGGTGGCGCCCGGTGGCGCTCCTGAGGGTGCGAGTGCTGGATTTGATGTCCAGGTCGGGGATAGCCTGGGCGACAAATTCGGTGTAGAGGGTTGGGTTGCTGTACCCTAAGTTGACAGCCGGTGCCATGCGGGTTTGGATTCCACGGTTGAGGTCGTTCACGTAGTGGCCCGCGTCGGGGTCTTGGGGACCATCGAGCGGTAGTTTAAGGGGTTTCCGGAGCCAGAAATACTGTGCTCGCGGGTCATTGTCAGCAGTTTCCTGGAGCCACATGGCGTCTGTCGGCGCCTTCTTATCGGCCGCTTGCCCGGCTATTTTATCGACTGTTTCGTTATGTGTGACACCTACGTGAGCTTTGACCTTGAGCAGTCGGGTGGTGAGCCCATTCACCGCGCGAAGCTTGAGCTTCAGCTTGATGGCTTCGAGGAGCGCTTTGTGTTTGCTGTAGGTGAGCATATGTGGCTGGTTGATAATTTTCCGAATCAGGAAGAGGGAAGCGGCCGAGTCGGTATAAATGGCCAAGTCCGGTCGCGTTGGGGTTTCTTCGGCCGCGAGGTGGAGGGCTTGGTGAATAGCAGATAGTTCGCAGCGTGTGATAGTGTTGCACCCGGCGGTGCCTGGGTTGACATCGATGTGGTAACCCTGGTTGGCACGCGCGTCGAACACGCCGGCTCCCCAGGCGCAGGAGCGGCCGGCTTTGTCCTTGCGTACTGAGCCGTCGGTGTACATGCCTTCCTGGGGGTTGTATCGTAGCGGGTGTGTCGCGCAGTAGGTGCGGTAGACCGCGTCTGTGGTCGGGTGTGGGGTGGGCCCCTGGGCGCCTAGGGGCTGGGGAGCGGAGGAGGCATGCGCGGGTGTGGCCGTGCCCTGCTCGTGTTGCTTCGCCATGCTGCGCACGCGCTTCCGGACCCATTGCGTGTGGTCAGGTGCATCTTGCACAGGGCCGGCGGCTGTGCGTGGTGGCTCTATAGAGGTCATGCGGGCTGCCCAGGCGGGCGCGCGACGGGCTGCTGCTGCGTTTCCCACCAGTAGCACGTCAGTGCCGAGGGCGTAGGTGGCGGAGTGGGAGTTACCGCCGAGGCCCACTGGGAGGTGGGAGCGGCTTAGGGTGCCGAGGTGAGTGACGTTGGGATGGGTCAGATATTGGGCGTAGGGGGCTAGTGGGTCACGGGGGAAAAGCAGCAGGGTGGCTGTGGGTTCACGGTGGTCCTGGCGGGCAGCGGCCCAGGCTGTGGCCCATCGCAGGGCGCGCAGCTGCTGTGCTTCGTCGGGTTCGGGGTGTGCGATCGCGATCCCGGTCCATGGGTGTGTGTATGCGTCGTGGTTGGCACCGAATAGGACGTCCTGGGGGTGGGGGGAGAAGTAGGTGGTGGTGTGGTCGGCCACATTAAGGGGGGATGCGAAGAGCTCGGTTGTGCTGCCGATTGCTCTGTGGAGCTCTTTTGTCAGGCGGGCTGGGTATGCACGCTCGCCAGCTTCGGTGATCTGGTGTTCTTTGTTTCCGCTCCCTGGCCGATACCGCAGAAGCAGGCGGGCAACGTCCTCTGGGAAGCCGCCTGGGGAGGCGAGCTGCTGGGCGGCAGGCGAGGTGCGTGTTGCGTGCTCATAGCGATGGGAGAGGGACGCGAGGAGACCTGCGTGAAGCGAGCCTACGCAGCGGCCTTGGGGGTCGTAGACGTATGCGGTGTGGGGCCCCTGGACGCCAGAGGGGTGTGCCCCTGGTGCCCAGGGCGTAGGCGGTGCGCCCGCTGGGTCGAAAAGACCGATTTGGATGAGATACCGGCCTGTGGGGGCAATGTCTCGGTCGGGGTTGCAGGGGGTGACGTCGATGTGTACCTGGCTGCGTAGGATGCGCTGGCCGCGGGTGCTCAGTGAGCACTCCTCCTGCCAGCAGCCCTGTCGTTGGGCAGTGGTAAGATGGCTGTCTGTGGCTGGTGGTGGGTCCGGGCCTGTTGGGGGTTGGGCGAGGCGCTCGGCCAGGTCGTCTAGGAGGGCTTGGCGGTTTTCTTGGTGGTTAATGACGTAGGCGGGTTCGTCCGTGGGCTCCCAGTCCACCCGGATGCGGGTTTGGGGGTTGTTGGGGAGTGCAATAGGAGTGATGGCGCGGGGCATGTAGTTGTTGCGGGTGTAGAGGGGTAGTGCTCCCGGTAGAAGAATGGTGGGTTTCCATTCTACACGGAAGTATGTCTTTCCCTGTTTAGTAACGCGTGCCACAATCCGCTGCACCTCTTCCTGTGGTCCAAACAGGACACTGGCGAGATCGAGACACGCCCGTTTGGTGCCGTGTTTCCAGTCGTCTTCGGTGGCGTCTGGCTTCAGTAGCAGGGCGTGGAGGAAGGAGCTGCGTGCGTGGATTCCTCTCCCCTTCGCCAGTGAGTTGTGTGTCGTCAGGAGGTTGCGGCAGTGTGCTAGGGTGAACTCGTCAATTTCCGCATTCCAGTCGAGGTTGTGTTGCTCGTCGTTGAGGGGCTCACCGCGCGGTGCCCAGGGGTGGTGTTGGTGGCGGGTTTTCTTGTGTGGAGGCGTAGCTGGCTGTGCGGCGGCGGGGGCGGCGGCGGGGGCGGGCTCGGCTGGCTCAGCTTCGTCGGCATCATGTTCTTCCGGGGCTCGTTGTGCCAGCAGGCGCCGGATGTCGTGGAAGCGGGCGGGGGCGGGGGCGGCGTGGGGCCCGAGCAGACCAGTGATGGCGTGTTCGTTAGGGAGCTGACGCTCGCTGAGGGGCAGCGGTGCCGTGCAGCTCCATTGTTTGGCTGTGTCTTGAGTGTTGGGGTTTAGTGCCTTGGTGAGGCGGTTAAGGGCAAGCAGGTGCCGGCGCCTCACATGCCGCTTGCCCATCACTTTAAGATCCGTAGTGCTGATCAAGTGTGTGCCGTTGGGCGCCAATGCGGGCAGGTGGTGCCCAAGTTCGAGGAGCGGCTGAATGAGACGAAAGGGCAGGGCCTGCTCCGCGTCGGTGGATAGGGGCTGGAGCCGGTCCCACAGTGAGGTAAGGTTCGTGGTGGCGGCAGTGAACGGCTGCCCCTTGTTTGTGAGCTCTAGGCCAGCTTCTTTCACTAGTGCCAGCTGTCGCAGGTTCGTGTAGTAGCGGAACTCGCGTGCGAGGGTCTGACCAGCCGCTCTACCTACCATACCGCTTTGCAGGTGTAGCATGGCTCGCGTCACTGTGCCGAGGCGGCCTTCGTCGTTCAGGGCCTGGACCAGGGCCTTGGCGGCGCGTCGCACATATAGGACACGTACGCTGCCTAGCCCGAGGCCAAATTGCTCCACGGGTTGCAGTATCGCACGGGTGGGAAAGCTGGTTTTGAGGCCATAAGAGCGTTTGGCGTAGCGCGCAATCATTGCATCAATGCGCGCGATGTCATGTTTGGTGTAGGGCATGAAGGGGAGGCTGTATGCCACGGCTGGGTGGACAGTGTGCTGGAGCATGCGGATTTTCTGGTCGGGTGATGCGAGGGAGGAGGTAATGCTGCTGCCTCGTTCCTCAATTTTGTCTAGCATGTGTTGCACCTGGGGTCCCCAATCAAGTGTGGGTGTGATTTGGAGGCCCAGATATTTGTAGGGGGCTGTGGGTGGCTTGTACGGTATGGCGGTGCCACTGACACGGATCTTGTTCAGGAGCACGCGATCCAGGGCTCGCTGGTGCGAGGCTGTGCGCGGACCCCCGAGCGTGGGGTCCGTGCGCGCTTGCCCGTACAACACGCCTTGGAGCTGACATTTGTCGACGTTGAGTTTGAGGCCACCCCATGCGGCGTAGCGTTCAATCTTTTCGACTTGGGTCCGCATGTCGGAGACACAGGCTGTGGCGGCTGCGAGGTCATCGGCAAAGGCTCCGGAGCTGAAGTTATGTTTGTCATTCTCTTCGTGTGTGAGGCATCCAAAGCGGTAGCCGCGTCCGCCGCTGTGTAGCCACCGTAGCAGTGGCTCCATGAAGATGATAAAGAGAATGGGACTGAGTACGTCGCCCTGGACGGTGCCGCGTTCAATAAGAATGTCGGCGGTGGAGCCGTGTTCGGTGCGGACGCGTGTACGGGCTGTGCTGTACAGGCTCTGCACCGTGTCGATGAGGTCACGTGGGTAGCCCAGATCATGCATGATGAGCAGTAGTTTATCTTGATCGATGGTGTTGAAGGCAGAGGAGAAATCCACGTAAAGGAGGAAGAGGTTGCGGCCTGTTATGGCGGCGTCTTCAATCGTGTGTAAAAGGTTTTGAATCTGCCGTTCCGTGTTTCGTTGCCGGAGGTACCCTTCTTGGGCTTCCGTAAAAATACCTGCTTGCTCGCTGAATAGAACGGTGTTGAGGGTAATGAGGGAGGTGTATAGCTTATAGAGTGTGCTGGCGAGGGCGATGGGGCGTTTGTTTTTAATGAGGAGGGGGTCGCCCGCTGGCTTTGGGATGAGTACGGTGTCGAATAGTGTCCATTGTTTGGGCGTTTCGGCTTTCACCCACATGAGCAACATGAGTTGGTGGATGGCGTCTTGAAGGGAGGACGGTAGGCATTGGAGTAGTTCATTAGGGATACCATCGGGGCCTGGTGCTTTGTTGCGGCTGAGGTGGTTGAGGCAACATCGGAAGTTTGTGGGGTCGGCCATGCCCGGTAGGAGAGTAGTGGGCGTGCCGTTGGCCTTGGCGAGTGTGGGCATGGGGTCTGGGGCGCCTGGTGCGGTAAAGGGGTAGTTTCTCGTCGTGTGTGGGTTAAAGTGATTAAGGCGGCGGCCTCCTATAGGGCGTGCGAGGTTTGAGAAATGGCGGTGCAGGGCGTCCAGTATGCCTGTCGGCGTGGTGTGGACGGTGTTGGGTAGGTCGGGGTCCCGTATGGCGGGGGTGCCACGCGGTGCCTCGGAGCTGTTGAGGATGCGTTGGTGTCCTTGCTTGGGGTTTGTGGCAAGGAGGGTGCGGATTTTCTTAATTGCCTTCTGTACGAGGTGTACAAGGTGTTCTGGGCGCTGCTGGGTCCGCGCTTGTGCGCCGCTGCCGCCGCCGCCTTTGCCGCTGCTGCAGACGCCCAATTAAGCAAGATGGGGGCGAGATGGCGGCGGTGCTGCCGACGTCCTGGCGCGAGGGCATCATCACCCTCATCTACAAGGGCAAAAGCCTGGACCGCACCGAGCTGGCATCCTACCGGCCCATCACGCTGCTCAACTGCGACTTCAAGATGGTGTCCAAGGCCATCAGCAACCGCCTGCAGCCCGCACTGGATGCCATTGTGGACGAGCTGCAGACTGCGTTCATCACCGGCCGCTGGATTGGCGACAACGCGCTGTACCACCAAGCCCTCATCGAGTGGATGCGCCTGGACGTGGACGCTGACGGCGCGCCGCGCCAGGGTGGTGCGCTGTACTTCCTGGACATTGAGAAGGCGTATTTTTTTTTTGAGGATTCATCCTTACAGGATTGAACGGAAGCAGACGCACTGCCTCCCAACCGCTGGGCAAAAAGACCCGAAGCAGCCTGGTCTTGGAGACCAGAATCCTGATAGGGCAAGAAGAGAAGAGAAGAAGTCTGAGACAAACCACCTGAAAAACCAAAACCACCTGAACCAAATCACCTACCGCCACCCCGTCCCACACCCACCCACCCCACCCCGACCCGGCAGACAGAGCAGGAGGCTGGCCCCCCCGCCCCCCGGTAGGGGTTTCCACAAACACCGCCAGACCTAAGCCAAGCAAACCGCTACACCAAAAGCCCGAAGGCAAGCACCACCGGCAGAGACGCACCTCCACACTTCAAACACAAACGCACCCACGGTACGCTCACAACAGACAGCAGGACGCTTCCCGCCCAAACCCACCCCACCCCCGCAAGTCGGTTGCTTAAGCAACACCCCATCAGAAGAAAAGAAGCACACACAGATGCAGAAGCAGAGCGGGCCAGATGTGGCGCTGACATAACAAACTCATTATATAGCAGGGCCCAGCCCGCTGTAAGAAGTCCACGAAGGCTGAGGAGGGACGGCGCTGCAGCGCCACCCAATTATATGATACACAGCGGAGGCAAGCCACGCCATCGCCTTGAAAACCGCCGCCCACAGAAACTAGGGTGCCTGCACGGGCGATGCAAGCGTCAGCCGGATGCGCAGCTGCAGCGACCCACCCTCCGTATCCTCCACTTCACAGAGGGCGCCACCCGCCGTCCAGATAGCCACAAAGCTCTCCAACTTGGCCGCCTTCAGCGTATGACCGGGTGCATCGCCAGTGGCTGTATGCGTCTGCGGAGGGCCTGGGGTTTGGGCCACGCATGCTGCGCTGGATCCGCTTGCTGACTGCTAACGGCTCTGCCCGCGTGTGTGTGAACGGCATGCTCTCAGACCCCTTCCCAGTGCTGAACGGCTTGCCGCAGGGCAGCACAGCGTCACCGCCGCTGTGGGTCATCCAGCTGCAGCCGCTGACGTCCTACCTGCGGCGGCAGGTGGAGCAAGGCGCGCTTCACACGCCCCTCCTTCCTGACGGCACGCCGGCGCCGCCCGCCGGCCTAGCCGGCCACCATGCCGATGACACGACGCTTACGGCGCGCGACCCCGCTGTGGATGGGCCTAAGCTGATGGCGGCGGTGCAGCTGTTCTGCCGTGCTTCCAACGCCCGCGTTCACCCAGCCAAGAGCCGGGCCATTGGCCTGGGCAGGTTTGCGCATCTCACGGGCACGTGTCCGCACACGGGGGTGCCATTTGTCACGGACGCCGTCACGCATCTGGGTGTGCCGCTGTCTTGGGACTCTGAGGGCGCTGCCGTGGCCCTGTACGACAAACGCTCCCGCAGCATGGCCTACGTGGCGCGCCTGTGGGCAGCTCTGTCGCTCACCCTCGTTGGCCGTGTGCACATTGCGAAGCAGGTGCTGGCCGCGAAGCTCGCCTACCACTTCAGCTTCCTCAACCCGGCGCCAGCACAGCTGAAGGAGCTGACGGACGTCGTCGACCGGTTTGCAGCACGCTCCCTGCATGCTGAGGATGCTAGCCTGGTGTCTCATGGGAACCCGCTGCTCTTGCCTAAGCGGGAGGTTGCCTGCCTGCCGCGCAAGGATGGGGGTGTCAACCACGTCGACCTGCCTGCGTTCCTGGCTGCCCTGCAAGCTAAAATGCTCGCCCTGCTAGCCCAGCCAGGCCGGCAGCCCTGGAAGGTGCTCACCCGGGCGCTGCTCAACCACGTGCGTCCAGACGCCGCTTCCAACTGGGCGTGGGTCTATAGCGACGCGCTGGCGCCGGAGGCCCTGCCTGCCCGGCTGGCGGCCGCCATTGGGCACCTGCGGCGCGCGGGTGTGGAGCTGCGTCCGGCGCCGCCAGCCACGCAGCCGCCGGCAGGCCCACCGCAGTGGCGGGTTAGCCAGGACCAGCTGTGGGTGGCTAGCGCTGCCGGCGCTGTGTCGTACGTCCACTACACCGGGCGCCTCTTGCAGCCCGGGCCGGGCGTGACACCGCCCGCTATTGACCCGGCGTGGCAGCCCGCCTGTGTGCTGCAGCACCGCAAGCCGCGGCACCTGTGGACCTTTGACGAGCGGGCGGCTTACGATGCAGCGGCGCCAGGGGAGCGGGCGGGGGCGTGGCCTCGGGCGCCGTACTTCCTGGCGCCGGAGGCTGGGGTAGTGGCGCACCCGGAGCACTATCGGGTGGCGGGCATCAGCCTGGCGGACTACACCGTGCGTGAGGTGCGGCGGGCCATCACCAGGGCCAACCCCGCAGCGCCACCTGCCCCCGTGCGCCCGGCAGCCATGCCGAGCCCAGCAGCAGTAGCAGCAGCAGCCGCACAGCCAAGTGGCTCGGCCAGCCCGCCGACAGCTACATCACGGCTGGCTGAGAAGGAAGCGGAGTGGCAGCGTGCAGCTACCCAGCTGGCGGCGTCACAGGCACAGCACTTCCGCAACAACCCGGTGGCCCTGGACCCCTGGCTTCACCGCACCTCAGCTGCTGCCGGACAGCAGAGCACGCCGGCGCGCGAGCTACGGTCGTACGCGTCACCCACCCAGCCGTCGGGTGAGGGGCCGCGGCGTTCAGCGCGGTTGCAGGAGCAGGCGGCGGGCGGCGCAGGGCCTAGCGTCGGGCAGGCCACGGCGGCGGCGGCAGCCGCAGCTGCCGTTGAGGGAAACCCTCGGCCGCCGCCCCCAGATGGGGCGCTGCTGCGCGGCTCGTGGCAGCGCTTGTGGGACAGCCACGCCACTCGAGCCGCAAAGGTGCTGGTATACCGGCTGCAACATGCTTACCTGCCCTGCGGGTTGTACCGGGCAGGCAAGGGCATTCGGCCACGGGTGGCCACGGGGCGCGGGGGGTTGGGGCCGCACTGCCCTCACCCCGCCTGCGGGCCGCCTGGCCCGCAGGCGTGGGCCAGCCTGACGCACGTGTTCCTGGAGTGCCCGGCTTATGCGCAGGCACGGGCGTGGCTGCAGCAGCTGTGGGCCTGCGTGGCGCCCCAGGCGGCGCCGCCGCCGGTGACGGACGCGGCCTTCATGCTTGGGGACCACATGGGCGCGTGGGCCTCCAGCCCGCGCGGCGCGGGCGCGCTGCTGTGGAGCACACTGCGGGCCACGTTCCTGTACGCCCTCTGGTGTGCGTACTGGTCCCGTGAGCCGGCCAAGCAGACGTCCGAGCACGTGGTTCGCGAGGTGGTCAGCGAGCTGCGCAGGGTCATGCAGCTGCGTTTCACTGCCGCCACGCTAACCCCTGACACCCTGTCAGCTCTGCCCACTCAGCTTCTCACTGCACAGCTGAAGGCGGCCAAGTTGGAGAGCTTTGTGGCTATCTGGACGGCGGGTGGCGCCCTCTGTGAAGTGGAGGATACGGAGGGTGGGTCGCCGCAGCTGCGCATCCGGCTGACGCTTGCATCGCCCGTGCAGGCACCCTAGTTTCTGTGGGCGGCGGTTTTCAAGGCGATGGCGTGGCTTGCCTCCGCTGTGTATCATATAACTGGGTGGCGCTGCAGCGCCGTCCTTCCTCAGCCTTCGTGGACTTCTTACAGCGGGCTGGGCCCTGCTATATAATGAGATTGCTATGTCAGCGCCACATCTGGCCCGCTATGTTTCTGCATTTGTGTGTGCTTCCTTGCTTTTGATGGGGTGTTGCTTAAGCAACCGACTTGCGGGGGTGGGGTGGGTTTGGGCGGGAAGCGTCCACTATAAGGACGGGTTTGTGCGTTAGGGCGTGCGTTAGCGTGCGAAAAGCAGGGCCTGTACGCATGCGGGAAGCATGAAAAGCACGTGCGGGAAGCATGCTCCGCATGCATCATACGCATGCGTCACGCACAATCACTTGCGTTGCTAACGCAAATGCTCCAACACCCTCATGTCCCCGTGCTCAACTCTGGCTGGCACGCATGCGTTTCATGCGTACCGCAACGCACAGTAAAGCATGCGAATCGCACAAATGCCGGTTGCGTTAAGCAAAAAGCAAGGTCCAAAGCATGCTGTTCGCATTGCGTTACCTAACGCAAGCCACTGCCCGGCGTCGAATACGCACCCCCGAACGCAGGCCCGAACGCAGGCACGGACGCATGAATGGACGCATTCCAGGTCTGTTACAACGGATTGCGCTTGGTGCGCATGCAATTGTCTCATTGTCTCATGTCGACTGCCTAATCCAATCACACATCCCTTGCATGGCTCATTCTAATGTGCGCGCAGGCGCCAAGCGTCCCGTCCCCAAGTAGTGTGCGTGCACCCAACATGCTGCGTTGGGACCTATGCTTGACTCCCTAACGCCTGCGTTGCCTGCCTCAGGTATTGCATTCACACATGTGCTGCTAGCTTGATTGCAATCTGCCGAATGAGGTCCAGCCAGCCAATCCTGCGGACGGCAGGGCCAGGGGACACGCCACGGTAAGAGGGCTAGAGACAGGAGGAGAGCCATCAAGACAGACACGCAGCATTCCCCGAAGCAACTCACTATTACATCGTCATCGCTCGTGCTGCTGTCAGACGTGACCTCCTCCACTGACGCCGGCTCCACCTGGGGGCATACACACAAAGAATGCTTTGCATAAGTAACCGGCGTAGCACGCACACCAAAGCACGGGCTATGGCAAGGCACAGGCATGCGTTGCAACCACAAAGGCACCTATGGCTACCTCGAGAAGTACACTTGCCTTCTGGCGCTTGGAAGTGCAGCCCTTGCATTTGGCACCGTTGCCGTTGCTGTCGCCCTTGTCACCCCTTGCGCGCTTTCTGGTCCTGCATTGTGACAGCAAGAAAAGGAGCATTAGAGAGACGAAAGAATGACGCTACCCAGCCTGTCACTTTCCCGGTCGGTATGCCTACCTTGCCGTTCTGGTCCCGTCCCTTCTTTATTGCAGCGGTTGCCTTCTTCTGCATGCACACACAAGGAATGTGGTAGGACACGAGACAGAACAAGCATAAGCATTTCGCATTCGCAGGTGCCGCTGCAGGACATGTTGCTTACCCTCTCGTCCTGCAGCGCCAGCGCACCCTGCAGCATCGCCTCCTTCTCAGCCCCCGCTCCGCTGCCACTCGCCTCCGCCCCGTTGCCGCTGGCCTGGGCATCGACAGCTGCGGCGCCCTGCTGTGCCGCTGCGGCAACCAAGTCGCCTGGCGGCGGCCATTGGCGAGCAGCTGGGCGATTAGGGCCTGCGGAGCAAGGCATACATGACGCGGGAAACCATTAGCAAGCGGGGTGTAGACAGGAGGCCACTTAGATAAATCTAGGGCACGGACGGGACTGACCCTGCTTACCACCTGCGACACGGCGTGACCCGAGCGCCAGGCACGCTAGCGCTGGGAGTGCGAGCGCTGGGAAAACTGGGAGCTCGACGCGCTGGAGCTCAGCGCAGCGCTGCTGCTAGACAGTATCTCCCACGCTTTAGCGCTGAGCTCCATGTGCATCTGCGCGGCGTACGCTTCGCTGTGCTGCCGGACGCCATCGCTGGTCCTGGGGCCGTGGAAGTCCTTCCTTAGCCTTCAACAGCATCTCCTCAATGTCAGCCGGCGGCGAGCCTGCAGGGAGACAACGCGATCAAAAAAGTCAACGCGCGGTTCGCCCCCCTCCCCCTTCGCCACCCCCCCCCCCCGGCGCCATAATCCTTCTTCTTTCCTCATACTGCTGTAGTTCTGATGTGCATTCCTAGGCAGGCCTTCCTAACCTTGCGCTGTGACGGCCTCCAGCGAGCGCAGCCTTGACTTGGCCTGTTCATACATCTTGAGCGCGCAGTTCTCGTCGTTGGTGATTCTATCAACATTGTAACAATTAAGGAGTTGACAAGTTTGAGTTGAGAGACGAGAACAGTTAAGCGGATTTGGTCAGCATTGCGAGCAATCAGACCCCGCAGCGAAAGTACCCATGCCCAATATTACTTCCACTAACAACATACTTGTTCAGCGTCATCTTGACGGGAAAAGGGCTGCGGGTGCATGTGGCTTGACGCCGCGGTTGCTGCTGAGGCACCGGCCTTGGTAGCGCGGGGGAACAGCCGTGGACGGGACGGGAAAGGGGCTGCGGGTGCATGTGGCTTGACGCCGCGGTTGCTGCTGAGGCACCGGCCTTGGTAGCGCGGGGGAACAGCCGTGGACGGGACGGGAAAGGGGCTGCGGGTGCATGTGGCTTGACGCCGCGGTTGCTGCTGAGGCACCGGCCTTGGTAGCGCGGGGGAACAGCCGTGGACGGGACGGGAAAGGGACTGCGGGTGCATGTGGCTTGACGCCGCGGTTGCTGCTGAGGCACCGGCCTTGGTAGCGAGGGGGAACAGCCGTGGACGGGACGGGAAAGGGGCTGCGGGTGCATGTGGCTTGACGCCGCGGTTGCTGCTGAGGCACCGGCCTTGGTAGCGAGGGGGGAACAGCCGTGGACGGGACGGGAAAGGGGCTGCGGGTGCATGTGGCTTGACGCCGCGGTTGCTGCTGAGGCACCGGCCTTGGTAGCGAGGGGGAACAGCCGTGGACGGGACGGGAAAGGGGCTGCGGGTGCATGTGGCTGGACGCCGCGGTTGCTGCTGAGGCACCTGCCTTGGTAGCGCGGGGGAACAGCCGTGGACGGGACGGGAAAAGGGCTGCGGGTGCATGTGGCTTGACGCCGCGGTTGCTGCTGAGGCACCAGCCTTGGTAGCGCGGGGGAACAGCCGTGGACGGGACGGGAAAGGGGCTGCGGGTGCATGTGGCTTGACGCCGCGGTTGCTGCTGAGGCACCGGCCTTGGTAGCGCGGGGGAACAGCCGTGGACGGGACGGGAAAAGGGCTGCGGGTGCATGTGGCTTGACGCCGCGGTTGCTGCTGAGGCACCAGCCTTGGTAGCGCGGGGGAACAGCCGTGGACGGGACGGGAAAGGGGCTGCGGGTGCATGTGGCTTGACGCCGCGGTTGCTGCTGAGGCACCGGCCTTGGTAGCGCGGGGGAACAGCCGTGGACGGGACGGGAAAGGGGCTGCGGGTGCATGTGGCTTGACGCCGCGGTTGCTGCTGAGGCACCGGCCTTGGTAGCGCGGGGGAACAGCCGTGGACGGGACGGGAAAGGGGCTGCGGGTGCATGTGGCTTGACACCGCGGTTGCTGCTGAGGCACCGGCCTTGGTAGCGCGGGGGAACAGCCATGGACGGGACGGGAAAGGGGCTGCGGGTGCATGTGGCTTGACGCCGCGGTTGCTGCTGAGGCACCGGCCTTGCTAGCGAGGGGGAACAGCCGTGGACGGGACGGGAAAGGGGCTGCGGGTGCATGTGGCTTGACGCCGCGGTTACACGATGAGCCGTGATGGCTCCCTAAATCTCTTGCATGGTTTGGTTTGCACACAACCAACCGGCAATATTACTTTCACCACTCTACACCCTGCAACACCCTGGGCCTTTTCATGCGGAGTCCAACAATCCATTACACGGCATCTTTCATGCAGAGTCCAACAGTCCATCACACGGCATCCGCGACGCAGTACTGTACTGCAGGAAGTAACTAGCTTTGCCGCCCGTCTTGCACGCACCATTTTGGTGTCAATGAAACTGACTGGCTTAGCGAATTCACCCGCTGCATGGCTCTTGATGTCAGCTGCCGCCCAGCCGGCAGCACGGCCATTGCAGGCCTTGAGCTGCGACCAGGGCACCTGGCGCACGCCATCACTGCCGAGGAATTCCTCCAGCGGTGGCTTCAAGCCCAGCCTGTCCTTCACGCGCCGTGCCAGCTCTGAGGGTGTGGTGAAGCCGGCAAGGCCCTGGGGGGGGGGGTCGGTGGAGGGGGCACTCGGGAACATCAGCATGCACCCTTCCGGGCCATGTGAGGCCAGGGCACGGGATGGGCTGAGCCGCAATCCGGGCTGCGCTCTAATCACACGAGGTCACACAATGTGCATTTGCATGCCTGGGCCTACCAGCCCCAGCCACACAACCCAGGGCCCTGCGGGGCCCCTGCCCACACAGCACGAGCAGCATGCTCGCCCTTTGCGGCATGAGCTTGTCCTCAACGGGTGTGATGGTAAACGGAAACGGAGAGAATCCCCCGCAATCGCTCGCAGTTACTGACGGATACCTACCAAATACCGCTTGGACGGTGCCGTGTAGCCCCGGTGGTCATACTTACCCGCAGATAATAGCCTGGAACCCGTCGGGCGTTCGCGAAGCGAACCGACCCCGGCATGCACCCATATGCTTGTGACATGCGCCTAAAAACGTTTACCCGGCAAGCCTAATTCCCTGCTTCCCGCCCACTGTCCGTAGTGTCACCTACGGGCGGCAGAGGAAGCATAGGCAAAGGGCGGCAGCGTGAAAGTGTCACGGGCATAGCAAAGGAAAAGAGGCGGCAATGCGAACGGCGTGCAGCAAGCAAGCTAAGAGACATGCAGCCCGCCCAATCCCATCCCAGGACTCTGCTCTCCTCCCTAGTGGAGGAGAGGGCGAGGCAAGGCAAGTGGCGCGCTTAAGACAACTCAACGGGTGTGAGTGGGCCTGGCCGTGTCACGGTCGACACCACCAATCGCCCGGCGCCCGCGCAAGGGCCGGTGCTGAGGGACCCGCAGCACCCGACATGCAGCTTGAGGCCCCACTGCCGCCGCACTCGCTCGCCAAGCCCAGCTCCTCGGGGTTCTGCGCTTCCAGGGCCAGCATGGTTGGAGCTGGGTGTCATGAATTCATGTGGTAGGTCTTGGAAAGGTTGATGCCATCGAGGCGGCCACAACAAGGCAACTGGAACAGGGCGCACACACCCATGAGCAAGTGTGATGCCACCCTCCAGTCGCACACGGGCCCCACGCAAGTGGAATGACCCATGCCCCCACCTTGACGCTGATGGTCATGGACATGGCGCCACGGTGGCCCTTTTCCAGCAGGTCCACAACACCGTGGGTATCGGTGGACTCCGGCATGGGCAGGTGGATGTACAGCATGCTCGTTTGCTCGCTGCTCTCCAGCCGCACCCCACCCCCAGGCTCGTCATCCGACCTGGCCAGCTCTGAGAGCTCGGCCATGATGCTGCGGCATGGATGGGGGTGCCAGACATGGGGGGATGATCGGGCCACGGGCAGGCCAGCACCAAGGCAGGTGGCAGCAGCGGGGCGCATGCATGCGCCCCCGCACCAGCCCGCCCAGCATGGCCCCCACTGGGCCCTTCTTGCCCTTCTCCCACACCACCAGCCGGAAGCGCTTCGCCCCGCCAACCCCCTCGAGCAGGTGGGCTGGGAAGGCCTCATCATGCGCGGGTGAGTGCAGGACAAGCTTGTTCTCTCCCTCTGGGAGCCAGCGCCTGCATGTGCGCGGAGGGCGGGCCATTGTCACAAGGCTGCCACTCACCGCGGGCGCCGCCCCTCTTCCAGGGTGAGGGGTATGTACCCGCGCTCGCGCAGTGTCCTGGTGGTGGGGTCGACGGATTTGGCGATGACCGAGCCGGGGCCGAGGCCGTCGCTGACCGCGCCCGGTTAGCAACGGGTTCTTCATGCGATAGGGGCGCCCCAGGCCCAGGCCCAGCCCCTGATTCACCTCCCTCGCACAACGCACCCAGCGGGGCATCTCGGGCCGATAGCTGGCGCAGGGCTGTCAGCGGTGGGCTGTCCGCCATTTGGTATGCTTTCAACTATGTGTATTTACAGGGCCAGCCAGAATTATGTGCAAGCACAGGCCAGTTGCGTGCGCAAAGCCTAAGGCCAGAAGCTGACAGGCGATGATTAAATTCGCGACGCTTGCCATAGCCTCTACACCCGAATAAAAGCCAGCGGAAGGAGGGTATAAATAAAACAGAACTGCTCACATGCCGAAAGGAGTTACGTTGCAAAATATCATTGTCCACATAGAAGTGAAGAACTGATACATGCAGCTTTGCGTTGTAAGAGGCGCAAGTGCGGCGCCGTGCGTGTGCATGCGAGGCGCATGCGTGTATGGCACGCATGCCGGAACGCACGCGCGCCCTCGCGGCCAGCTTGCGTCTTGCGTTCTGGGCACGCATGCGCCTAGGCTCACACGCATGCAAAACGCACAAAACGCATGCGAAACGCACAAACCCGTCCTTATAGTGGTCCTGCTGTCTGTTATGAGCGTACCGTGGGTGCGTTTGTGTTTGAAGTGTGGAGGTGCGTCTCTGCCGGTGGTGCTTGCCTTCGGGCTTTTGGTGTAGCGGTTTGCTTGGCTTAGGTCTGGTGGTGTTTGTGGAAACCCCTACCGGGGGGCGGGGGGGCCAGCCTCCTGCTCTGTCTGCCGGGTCGGGGTGGGGTGGGTGGGTGCGGGATGGGGTGGCGGTAGGTGATTTGGTTCAGGTGGTTTTGGTTTTTCAGGTGGTTTGTCTCAGACTTCTTCTCTTCTCTTCTTGCCCTGTCGGGATTCTGGTCTCCAAGACCAGGCTGCTTCGGGTCTCTTTGCCCAGCGGTTGGGAGGCAGTGCGTCTGCTTCCGTTCAATCCTGTAAGGATGAATCCTCAAAAAAAATGATACACAGCGGAGGCAAGCCACGCCATCGCCTTGAAAACCGCCGCCCATAGAAACTAGGGTGTCTGCACGGGCGATGCAAGCGTCAGCCGGATGCGCAGCTGCGGCGACCCACCCTCCGTATCCTCCACTGCACAGAGGGCGCCACCCACCGTCCAGATAGCCACAAAGCTCTCCAACTTGGCCGCCTTCAGCTGCGCCGTGAGAAGCTGAGTGGGCAGAGCCGACAGGGTGTCAGGGGTTAGCGTGGCGGCAGTGAAACGCAGCTGCATGACCCTGCGCAGCTCGCTGACCACCTCGTGAACCACGTGCTCGGACGTCTGCTTGGCCGGCTCACGGGACCAGTACGCACACCAGAGGGCGTACAGGAACGTGGCCCGCAGTGTGCTCCACAGCAGCGCGCCCGCGCCGCGCGGGCTGGAGGCCCACGCGCCCATGTGGTCCCCAAGCATGAAGGCCTGGTCTTGGAGACCAGAATCCCGACAGGGCAAGAAGAGAAGAGAAGTCTGAGACAAACCACCTGAAAAACCAAAACCACCTGAACCAAATCACCTACCGCCACCCCATCCCGCACCCACCCACCCCACCCCGACCCGGCAGACAGAGCAGGAGGCTGGCCCCCCCGCCCCCCGGTAGGGGTTTCCACACACACCACCAGACCTAAGCCCAGCAACCGCTACACCAAAAGCCCGAAGGCAAGCACCACCGGCAGAGACGCACCTCCACACTTCAAACACAAACACACCCACGGTACGCTCACAACAGACAGCAGGACGCTTCCCGCCCAAACCCACCCCACCCCCGCAAGTCGGTTGCTTAAGCAACACCCCATCAGAAGCAAGGAAGCACACACAGATGCAGAAACAGAGCGGGCCAGATGTGGCGCTGACATAGCAATCTCATTATATAGCAGGGCCCAGCCCGCTGTAAGAAGTCCACGAAGGCTGAGGAAGGACGGCGCTGCAGCGCCACCCAGTTATATGATACATAGCGGAGGCAAGCCACGCCATCGCCTTGAAAACCGCCGCCCATAGAAACTAGGGTGTCTGCACGGGCGATGCAAGCGTCAGCCGGATGCGCAGCTGCGGCGACCCACCCTCCGTATCCTCCACTGCACAGAGGGCGCCACCCGCCGTCCAGATAGCCACAAAGCTCTCCAGCTTGGCCGCCTTCAGCTGCGCCGTGAGAAGCTGAGTGGGCAGAGCCGACAGGGTGTCAGGGGTTAGCGTGGCGGCAGTGAAACGCAGCTGCATGACCCTGCGCAGCTCGCTGACCACCTCGTGAACCACGTGCTCGGATGTCTGCTTGGCCGGCTCACGGGACCAGTACGCACACCAGAGGGCGTACAGGAACGTGGCCCGCAGTGTGCTCCACAGCAGCGCGCCCGCGCCGCGCGGGCTGGAGGCCCACGCGCCCATGTGGTCCCCAAGCATGAAGGCCTGGTCTTGGAGACCAGAATCCCGACAGGGCAAGAAGAGAAGAGAAGTCTGAGACAAACCACCTGAAAAACCAAAACCACCTGAACCAAATCACCTACCGCCACCCCATCCCGCACCCACCCACCCCACCCCGACCCGGCAGACAGAGCAGGAGGCTGGCCCCCCCCGCCCCCCGGTAGGGGTTTCCACACACACCACCAGACCTAAGCCCAGCAACCGCTACACCAAAAGCCCGAAGGCAAGCACCACCGGCAGAGACGCACCTCCACACTTCAAACACAAACACACCCACGGTACGCTCACAACAGACAGCAGGACGCTTCCCGCCCAAACCCACCCCACCCCCGCAAGTCGGTTGCTTAAGCAACACCCCATCAGAAGCAAGGAAGCACACACAGATGCAGAAACAGAGCGGGCCAGATGTGGCGCTGACATAGCAATCTCATTATATAGCAGGGCCCAGCCCGCTGTAAGAAGTCCACGAAGGCTGAGGAAGGACGGCGCTGCAGCGCCACCCAGTTATATGATACATAGCGGAGGCAAGCCACGCCATCGCCTTGAAAACCGCCGCCCATAGAAACTAGGGTGTCTGCACGGGCGATGCAAGCGTCAGCCGGATGCGCAGCTGCGGCGACCCACCCTCCGTATCCTCCACTGCACAGAGGGCGCCACCCGCCGTCCAGATAGCCACAAAGCTCTCCAGCTTGGCCGCCTTCAGCTGCGCCGTGAGAAGCTGAGTGGGCAGAGCCGACAGGGTGTCAGGGGTTAGCGTGGCGGCAGTGAAACGCAGCTGCATGACCCTGCACAGCTCGCTGACCACCTCACGAACCACGTGCTCGGATGTCTGCTTGGCCGGCTCACGGGACCAGTACGCACACCAGATGGCGTACAGGAACGTTGCCCGCAGTGTGCTCCACAGCAGCGCGCCCGCGCCGCGCGGGCTGGAGGCCCACGCGCCCATGTGGTCCCCAAGCATGAAGGCCGCGTCCATCACCGGCGGCGGCGCCGCCTGGGGCGCCACGCAGGCCCACAGCTGCTTTTTATTTTGAGGATTCATCCTGACAGGATTGAACGGAAGCAGACGCACTGCCTCCCAACCGCTGGGCAAAGAGACCCGAAGCAGCCTGGGGGGGTCGTCTAAATGGTTAAGACACTCGTGCCGATTTCGTCAAGGCTTCGAGAGATCCGGGTTCGAATCCCGGTCACCCCACCAGGGTTGGGTCCTGGTTTATCAAAACCCTGTCTCTTCTCTTCTCTTCTCTTCTGGCCCTTGTGTGGTTCGGTGAGTATTCCCGGCTGCTGTGCTTCTAAGCACAGTGGTAGGGGGGCAGCGCGTCTGTCCCCGTTCAACCATGCAAGGATGAATGTAAAAAAAAAAAGCCTGGTCTTGGAGACCAGAATCCCGACAGGGCAAGAACAGAAGAGAAGAAGCCACGCCCGCGCCTGCGCATAAGCCGGGCACTCCAGGAACACGTGCGTCAGGCTGGCCCACGCCTGCGGGCCAGGCGGCCCGCAGGCGGGGTGAGGGCAGTGCGGCCCCAACCCCCCGCGCCCCGTGGCCACCCGTGGCCGAATGCCCTTGCCCGCTCGGTACAACCCGCAGGGCAGGTAAGCATGTTGCAGCCGGTATACCAGCACCTTTGCGGCTCGAGTGGCGTGGCTGTCCCACAAGCGCTGCCGCGAGGCGCGCAGAAGCGCCCCATCCGGGGGTGGCGGCCGAGGGGTGCCATCAACGGCAGCTGCAGCTGCCGCCGCCGCCGTGGCCTGCCCCATGCTAGGCCCTGCGCCGCCCGCCGCCTGCTACGCCTGCTCCTGCAACCGCGCTGAACACCGCGGCCCCTCACCCGACAGCTGGGTGGGTGACGCGTACGACCGTAGCTCACGCGCCGGCGTGCTCTGCTGTCCGGCAGCAGCCGAGGTGCGGTGGAGCCAGGGGTCCAGGGCCACCGGGTTGTTGCGGAAGTGCTGCGCCTGCGACGCCGCCAGCTGGGTAGCTGCGCGCTGCCACTCCGCTTCCTTCTCAGCGAGCCGTGATGTTGCTGTCGGCGGGCTGGCCGAGCCACTTGGCTGGGCGGCTGCTGCTGCCACTGCTGCTGGGCTCGGCATGGCTGCCCGGCGCACGGGGGCAGGTTTTTTTTTGAGGATTCATCCTTACAGGATTGAACGGAAGCAGACGCACTGCCTCCCAACCGCTGGGCAAAGAGACCCGAAGCAGCCTGGTCTTAGAGACCAGAATCCCGACAGGGCAAGAAGAGAAGAGAAGAAGTCTGAGACAAACCACCTGAAAAACCAAAACCACCTGAACCAAATCACCTACCGCCACCCCATCCCGCACCCACCCACCCCACCCCGACCCGGCAGACAGAGCAGGAGGCTGGCCCCCCCGCCCCCCGGTAGGGGTTTCCACACACACCACCAGACCTAAGCCAAGCAACCGCTACACCAAAAGCCTGAAGGCAAGCACCACCGGCAGAGACGCACCTCCACACTTCAAACACAAACGCACCCACGGTACGCTCACAACAGACAGCAGGACGCTTCCCGCCCAAACCCACCCCACCCCCGCAAGTCGGTTGCTTAAGCAACACCCCATCAGAAGCAATGAAGCACACATAGATGCAAGAGCAGAGCGGGCCAGATGTGGCGCTGACATAGCAATCTCATTATATAGCAGGGCCCAGCCCGCTGTAAGAAGTCCACGAAGGCTGAGGAAGGACGGCGCTGCAGCGCCACCCAGTTATATGATACACAGCGGAGGCAAGCCACGCCATCGCCTTGAAAACCGCCGCCCACAGAAACTAGGGTGCCTGCACGGGCGATGCAAGCGTCAGCCGGATGCGCAGCTGCGGCGACCCACCCTCCGTATCCTCCACTTCACAGAGGGCACCACCCGTATTCGAAACCAACTCCTAACTGGACAACTGTCATGGCCCAAACAAGCACACCACATACCCCAACCGGCTACTCAACTTATCTTCTCGCTCTACAATGAAGTTGAAGAAATGTCACACATCGTTGCGGGCCCGATCACTAAGGCTGTCACGGCCCCCAAGCGAGGTGAGAGCCTCCACACCGAAAAGTACTACGAATTGGCCTGGATGGACTCCATCACCGTTAAAGGGGCCAAAGAGGCATACAAACGCATGAATCCTAAAAAAAAATGAAATACACAGGCGAGGCAACCCCTCACCACGGCTACGGCAAAGCCTGCAGCCGGTACTTCACACGCATGAAGTGGGCCCACACTAATGAACCCATCGACAAATGCCCGACTATAGAAGGCTGGGACCGGGCCATTGCCGCCCACCTACAGAAACTCTCCAAACCTCAAACACCGAAACCTTTTTTTTGAGGATTCATCCTTACAGGATTGAGCGGAAGCAGACGCACTGCCTCCCAACCGCTGGGCAAAGAGACCCGAAGCAGCCTGGTCTTGGAGACCAGAATCCCGACAGGGCAAGAAGAGAAGAGAAGAGAAGAACCTCCTCCCCTTGCCCGGGACAACCGCCTACCGTACTGCTACGCGTGATTCGTGATACCAGTTTCATGAAAATTCACGAAATTGGTAGCAGGTGAAAATCCAGACCGGCTTTTGCAGGCGCCATTTCACGAATACTGGTGCGCGCGTGCACACGCTCCCACCCGGACATGTGTGGGCAGATGGGCACAGATCCCCACACAACCGGCCCTTTGCCAATCACAATTTCTCTCCATGATGCAGTGTGTGCACTCCCAAATGTCCCAATAGTGCTACCCCGAGATGCATGCGGTTGGAGGAGATGCAGTGAGGAAACGCGGGGAAATTTCACGAATTCTGGGAACACGGTGAAAATCCGGACCTGCGCAAGCCCAGGTCTTTTCACGAATTCTGGTGCGCCCGGTGAAAATTTCGACCCCCTAAAATAGCGTTTCACGAATTCTGGTATCACGAATCACGCGTAGCAGTACGGTAACCCCAGCCCAACAGCAAGGACGCTGGACGGAACCCGACCTGACCGCAGCGCACACCCGACGCACGGTCCGCCAGAACACACGCATCGACACTAACCCGTGCAACCCATACCTTGACATCCGCCCCACCGGCCAATACCATATTCAGGTCCCCGACACCTACACAGACACTAACACCCTCGCGCACGTTTACGGCCCAACCGGGCGACACATTGCTTCCATCACCCTAGGCACCCTCCTGACCCTTAAAGCCCGATACGACCACGCCCTCGCCACCTACCCCGAAGCCACCCAACCCCACAGGGCCAAGGGTGGCTTCCCAGAAGACCTGGCTAAACTCCTCATCCGCACCAGGGTAGACAACAACGGCAAAAACTGTAAGGAGGCACCCCCTCGGGAACGCTCACTCCCAGAACCTTTGGTAAGAGCGCTTTATAACTGCCTCACCTCCACGCACCCCGACAACGGCCAGCCACCCCAAATCACTGAGCGCTTTGCTTCCCCACTTAACTGCACCGGGAAAGCCACGAGCTACTACAGCCCCCACGCCGCCGACATCCTCTTCGGGGCCTCACACGACGCGTATACAGCCCCCTTCGACGGTCTCTCCCTCGCCCACCCAGACCCTGAACCCGCCTCATGCGCCAAAGCACTCGCTTGGGCCACTGCATCTATCGAACACCTGGAAAACCAAGCCACACCCGCAATTACGCTCATGATAATCCCGCAACACAATGGGCCCGCTATGTGAAGCCTTGTCAGTGCCCACGTCACCCCCCTGGCGCACATCCCCGCCGGGACACCTGCTGCGGCCTTGCTTGAAGGGCTCGGGACCACGGCCACCACGGACAGCGGCAAACGGGGCCTGCTACTTATCCTCATCGCTAACACCACCGGCGTACAGGCGTTAAATTCTAACGGCAACCTTACACGGCTTCAGAACGCCCTGACGGACCTTGGGGCCACACCCCCACTCTGGGAAAGGAACCCTTACGGGAAAATCTGAAATTACGGGAAGGGGGGGTGGAATTCACAGGACGGGGGGTGGACTTCACGGGAACGGTTTTCCCGTGAAGTCCACCCCGTCCACGAGAACAACATGAGGATAAGACACCGCGATTTGTGCCTTGATATATACTAGGACCTAGTAACAAGGCAAGGCACTATCACTTTTAACTGAAATTGACTAACTGTGTCGCTAAAATGTCCAACAAGTGGCGTTTTATCCCTCTAGGCGATCGAGGCTTTCACGGCAATGTTATGTTTGGTGACACAAGTAGCCTAGACATCAAGGAGAGCCTGGACGCCGTGTACCTAGTGCGCAACTTGTTGCGCATCGGCATTGCGTGAACACGCTCCCTGCCCCAGTCCATTCGCTGTATGCCGGGCAACATGGTGACAATTGATGTTACACGTGGATTCGAGTACATCAAATCGCTGCTGGACGCGGTGCGGTCCGCGCCTAACGACGAGCACTGGTGCCATGTGGTGAAGCAGTGGGAGTGGACTCTGGACCCCACAGTTGAGGCCGGCGAGTACTGGATGACCATTTGCCTACCCGCGGGCTGCCAGGACATCACTCAGCTGGCCTAGGGTGGCGATGTGTTCATGTGAAGACATAAGCAGTTTGGCTGTTGGTCAAGCAGTGGAGCTGGCGGGCTCGTGTGATGCCCCCTCTATCTATGCCGCCCCGGTTTACCCGGTTGCATTATCACATGTAATTTGAAGGACAGATTATCGGACCGTTCACCATCAGATTACACCTCACGCGCTCAGTGCAGTTCACAGAGTGTCATGAAAACCAGTCATCATCTTCATCCGCCAAGCCAGTCCTGTCCCCTCACTAGCACAGCAACCAACAGTGACGTCCCGGGTGCATACACAGCAACATGTGGTACAAGGAGGCACAAACGCTTACGACCGTGCTCGCTTTGACTTCTTTGCCCGCTGAATTCCCAGCGCGTTCTTCACAGCAGACAGCTGGTGCTCAGTCCATATCTTATCTGCCTTAACACACAACAGCGCCCCAATTGGTCGGCATGGGTCCGCTAGCAGCTCGTGCACCACATGCAGCCGCTGCTTGGCTGCCTCCTTCTCCTCGCCCGTCGCGTACCCAGCATCCACGCAGTCCATGCGGATGCGCTCTGCCACCCACTCACCCCAATCCGCATTGAACAGGTTGCTGTAGGTGCGGAAGCCCATTTCCTCTTAAACTCAGAGCACATGATGCGTTCCACCGCAGCGTCCATCTCCTCCTGCGTGTAGCTGGCGCGGCCTGTGCTCTTCTTCCCCTTCCCACCTGTAGCGCCACCCCCACCACTACCGCCCGCCTCGGCCTCCGATTCGTCCCCTCTCGCCCCCTCCCCCTCCCACAGCTCCTTTAGGAACTCTTCCGCCTCCTCCATCCGCTTCTCTCTAGTGCCCCATGCAGTGGCGTGAACGCATGCAGCCCACTGCACCTGGCTGCACAGGGTGTAGTTGATGGACAAAGTGGCCTTGGTGTTGTAGGCCGCGTGTACGCACCGTGGTGGGGCGACCGCGCCCATGCCTGGCTTCAGTGTGACCAGTTGCCCCCCAAATGTGGCGTGTAGTTTAGTCAGGATGGTAGGGTCGACACGCTTCATGGATGCCACCAGCAAGTCCCTGTCTGACTCGCTGGTGGCACCATCCAGAAGTGTGCAAAAGTCAGCAGGTGCCACCCAGAACAGCTTCTCGCCCTCCATCACGATGATGGTGCTGGGGGCAGAGAAGGGGTAGTCCTCGTGGCTACCAGTGAAGGATCCTCTGTATACGTCCAAGAGGATCCAAGGAAAAGCAGTGTAAGGGATGTGGAGTAACATAGTTTGCGCCTTGATGCTTCCTTTGGGGTACTTGCAGATGCCCAGCCCAGAGCAATGCCCAGCCCAGCCCAGAGCAATGCAAATGTGTACCTAGGTCATTAGTGCAACCGCCCCCCAAATACATAATAATTGTTGATACCACCGTCCTTGTACCAAAAAGCTGAACGAGCAGTTTGCAATTTTGAAGTTAGGTCACCCTCGAAGTTGCCCCAAGCAAATGCTAATGCAACCTCTAGGTCAGCCTAAAGCCGAGGCAACTGGCGGGGAACCTGAGAGCGAGTCCTATCGTTGCGGGACATCAATTGCGGTGTCCTGGGCGAGAAGTGAAAGCTCTCAGGCGAACCCCAGTCGCAAGGCCCGCCTTCAGAACAAACGACTCGAGCTTGATGGAAAAGACGGGCACAACAGGAAGAGGAGACGAACCTCTGGACGCATGCTGAAGTGCCTTCCCCTCCTCCTGCTCGCGATCACGCTAAACGACTACATGGCCACCCATGCCTACACCAAAACTCCTGCGCTGCCCATCAAGCCGCGAAACGCAACAAACAACGAGGGCATGGCGCCAACAGGGCCCCCTGAGGCCCAGGAAAATCACACCGAAAGGCTTATCCTCTTAAATAACACATGCAATCAAAGCACGCTGAACGCCAGAAACCAGGGAGTCGTTGAGGCCGCGGCCGATCCCGCTACCCCAAGCTATACTCAAAAACCAAGCAACTCGTCAGCTCAAACACAATATAGACTTAACACTGACATACACCAATTCCATACGCTATTGCTCTGCACTAACAAAGCGAAAATGCAAACGCAACGACAGCGTGAACACTTGCTTCCTCGAGTAGCTATCATTAGTGCGCGGGGACAAGTTGCACATAGACGCGCAAGCACAAATCAAGCGCAAACCTGTTCACGCAGTAGCCACAACTACTCTACTTATAGCAACACAAAGACAACCAGCAACGCGGATGGTGCGACGCATCTAGCCCGGGGCGACCCCCCGGGTCGTCCCGACCCCTCTGGTCGTCCGCACATGCGGACACGAGCAGCCGAGACCACCTTCCCTGCTAATGTGCACCTGTACCTCGACCTGGTGCAATGGCTTGGGACTACGGCCCTCCAAGAGGGAGTTTTCCTTGTTACCACTTGGCCGCATGCGGCTAGAGCAGGCACGCTGCGGCGCACTATGCTGGAGCGGTTAGCTGTTGCTATCTCCAGTTTGATGTTGCCGGTTGGCATGAAAGCCAGTGCGACGATTACCAAAGCAAGTCAAGTATCAGCAATGGGCCTGCAAGCTATGGGTAGTTGGGTGCATGTAGGAGTTTGTGGCGCTAGCCTGGCAAGGCAAGAGGCGCACAGACACGGCGGCTCCCTGCTAAGACTATGGCCTCAGGAGCTAAGGTCGGCTGTTGTGCTTAGTCTGACGCACTTGGGTGAACTGTTACTGGCCCGTGGAGAACAACTGCTGGGGCCGCGCCCCAAGATTACTTGCGATGTTGCCTGGGGCAACAGTTCAATGCTGTGCCTGCACCTCCAACTCGTGGCCACCTCCCACTGGATTGGGTATGGACTGGGAACAGCGGCTTACTCAGTTGCTCTGGCGGGCTACCAGGGGCACAAGATTTTAGCCACTCTCACAGCGAAAACTATTGTCTCCTTCACCGCAGCTCTTAACCTCAGCCTTGACCTCACCCTACGCGGGGTAGCCGTGGCCTCAACCGCAGTGCTCCTTGCCCTGCTCCTACGCCACCTCTGCACCACTACCCAGCAAGCCCCGACCCCCGAAGCAGCTGAAACTTGGGCCAATGGAACGGCCCTACTTGTCCTCCTCTGCGGGCCGGTGTGCATAACTCTCGCCCTGGCCCCGCTTTGCATTATTGCAGTCCTCTATGGTACAGCCGCAATCCCAGTCGGGCTAGCCACACTGACCCTCGGAGCCGACACAACAATCCTGGCCCTCACCCTGCTTATACAGGGAATACACCTGGCCCAGCGAGCTAAACCTTGCATCAGCTACCTGGCCGGCTCCTTCTGGCGCCACAGGACCCAGATCACTGGAGTAATGGCCATCCTGATCACCCTCCACAGCACATACGCACGCATCCCCGGCCTCTGTAACTCCGACACACCTAGCCATATCCTAACGTGGACACCACCCCTGCTGACAGGCGCCCTCTCTATAGGGCAAACAGCGTGGCTACGCACCCTTACAGCGCTCCCAACCCATACCCCACAACTGAGCGACGCATGGGACGTGCAGCAACCCCATGACGCCAAGAACTTGGCTGACCCGCTCTACAGAGCAGGCGCCCCTAAATCCCAGCCGCCCGTTCGCGCCACCGCGCACCCCTCAAGGCCCTATTTTGAAACTCAAGAGCAGTCCTTCTGTTGGATACACGCTATTAATAACCTTCTCGCCCGGCCCGCTATCTCTCCCCACCGAGTGCTGGCCTACGCCGAGCAGTGCCTCTACCACGCCCGCAGCCAGGGGCACGCAAACTTAACCCGGGCCTGGCAAACCGGATTTACACCAATCACTGGACAATTCGCCTTACATGTCATAAACCACTACCTGAAACACAACTGCCACCAACCAAGCGGCGCCATGGTCCTCCACACACTGGGACACACAGAGCCAGGCGACACGCCCGCAAAAATCTCAAAACGCATACCTCTACCGGCCGAGGCCCCAGGTTTCCTCATTTTCACACCCAGCGACGCCTCTGGAGCAAAGGCGCATGTGGTAGCCATACGACGACACAACGACGACTGGCTGCGCCTTGACTCCGCCGACACACAGCCCCGGCGCCTTGGACGCTCAAGCCCCCTTGATCTCAGGGGCCAAATCTTTGTCCTCACACAGCGTCAGCCTGACACCCCCCCACTCACCCCCAATTGCTTAAACGACGTGGGCCTGCCACCCGGCTGGGCCCCAGACCGGCTAGGCCCCCGGCCTGACTCAGCAACAAACCCGGCACCACCAAACCCCGCGCTAGACACTCTGGTAGACACCCTCGCCGGAGAAAACCTCCGCATGCTGGACTCCTGTTCCTGGGGCAACAACTGTGCAATCTACGCTACCCTTGCCTCCCTGCCGAACAGCACGGTCCCACTAATCCCCGGCAACCCCACGGACTGGGGCCCCCTGATGCACACAATCAGGCGGAACATAGCCGACCGCCTCCGCCACCTAATAGACGTTCGCACACCTGGCAGCGATGCACTCAGGATGCATATCCTAGGCCTGTACGACGAAACATCTGCGGCAGATCAAACCATCGCCGCCCACTGCGCGGAGCTTGAAGACTCTGCCATGCTCACGGTACCCGACCTCATTGCCTTCCAGAGCCTGCTACCTGGAGTCCAACTCCACCTCATAGGACCTGGATATACCGGCTGGCACACGTTCCCCCGAAACGGCACTGCCGGCCCTGCCCAACACCACGTACACCTAGCCCACGTTCCTCACTCCTGGGCCCTTGCTGGCTTCCCCACCTCCTACGCAGCGACTTACTGCAACCACTATGTAGCCGTCCACCACCCGCACTGGGAGTCAGGGCTATGCGCCTCTGACCTGGACACACTGCTGCGCCGGGGTGCCCTCTGGAAAGGAGGCCCGGATGTCCCAGAACTCTTTCCCCACAGAGCCCCTCCGCCCATTAGTCGCGCCCCACCGCCGGCAAAGCAACAGAATGCACCCGTGGCAGCAGCAGACGCGCCACCCCCGCCCCCATCAGGCCGCAAGACCGCAGTTCCAGGGCCCGCAAAGTGCTGGACAGGACGGATGAGCACACTGAAGGACTTATTCAAACGGCAACAGCCGGCACCAGCAGCACACCATGAAACCCCTGTAACTCCATCCGCTGCTAACCAGACTAAAGCACGCACACTCCACATAACCACACACAATGTCCGGGGACTGCTCTCGCACACCCTCTCAACTGGGGAGCCGGGGAACCTTAGCTTTACCCTGTGCAACATCGCGTCCTGGGCCGCGGACATTGTGGTCCTAACGGAAACAAAACTGGGCGGACGACATGACCCAGTCAAAAAGGCGTTCCTCAATGAAGGCTACCGGCTATACTGCAGCACCGTGCCCCGCAACACTGCCACACGGGGCAGCGCCGGGGTCGCAGTGGCCGTCTCCACACGGTTCAGCAACATGAACAGCGTCACACATCACACACCTCCTGTGCCCCTACACGGCTACGTATCGCACGTTCAGATCCGCACGCGGGGCAGCACTCCTCTCACCATCCTGGGCGTCTATGCCCCCGAGGACACGGCCACCCGCAAGGCAATCTACGCGTACTGCCAAGCAACACTGGCACACACAACTGCCTGCGAACAACACCTGATAGTCGCCGGGGACTTCAACGCCGTGGCCCAAGCCGCAGACCGCACAGGGCCCCTTGACGCTGCTGACAGGCTCCACCAGCGCTTTCTTTCCCAGACTGGGCTTACACCAACCCGCAGTGCCGGCGTGGCCACCGCGGCTGACTGGTCGTACGAACAAACTCAAAGCGGCACAATCACACACCGGAGCCGCATTGACGACATTCTCCTATGCCCAACAACACGGAGTGCATGCCCAGACACACCAGCCTACTCAAGCATTGTTGCAGGCAACTTTGACCACAGGCCCGTCCACGCCAAATTGCCTGCAGACTCGCTACAGCTCTGGGAAGCACAGCAAACCACACCGCCGCCGGCCGCACCAGCGGACAACCCGTGCTGGTCGCGAGTCCAGCTGCCCGTCACGACGAAGCAGCTGGCAGCCGCCGCCGCCCGGCTTGAAGACACAATGGTGGAGGCCACGGCCGACTTGCTCTCTGCGACAAAGGCAGCGGTACAAGTCATTGAGAAGGCACTGAAGAAACACAACAAAAGACCCGGAGGCCTACCCGGCCAACACAATGCACTGGGACCTGGCACACAGCCGTATTCTGCAGGGCCTCGACGTGAATAAGCTCGCGGAACAGCTAGCGGCAGCACTAGATGCCGGCCTGACATGCCTCCTGGATGAATGCACTCTCAAACCCCCGCACACCGGCAAGCACCACCTCGCACGCTCCACGACACGCCACCTCAAACCCCTATGGGAGGAGGAGGTGAAACTAAAACAAGCTCTCACCAACCTGACAAAGGATGGACCAGCGCCCGATGAGGAGACCGCACATGAAACGGCTAGCCTCAGAGGCAAGATCAAGGACTGCCAAACCCGCCACCGCCAACTGGTGGCGGACAGGTCCAAGGCACAGCGGGAAGCCGCAGCCACCGCACTGCAGCGCACCCTCGCGACCAGACCTGCGCAGGGGCATAAACGCATTTTTTCAAACAGGCAGCGGGAACACGGACTCCCGGCAGTGCGCAACCCCGAAACCGGGGAGGTGGCCACAGAATCCGCGAGCATCCTAGCCGTCCTCGAAAGTCACTTCAGCAAACTGTCCAAACCCCCCTAACGGCCCACGCACCGGCCACTACCCGACTCGAACCTGGGTCGAAACGGGGGTACCCCTTCGAGCAACCCAATGCCACAGACGCATTCAACCTTGAGCGAAACCGGCATCCCGATGCACACTCCATGCTGCCCAGCATGCTGGACCCCGCCAACTTCGACCACTGCATCTCTCACCTGTCCCGCAACAAAGCGACAGGCCCGGATGGCATCCCGAACGAGCTACTCCGCATCTTGCCCGCCGGCATGAAGCAGGCCCTGCATAACGTGTTGAAAGTCATGTATGTCAAGTCAGAAATCCCCACTACGTGGGCTACCTCAGACACCGTCCTGCTCCCCAAACCTGGCGACACCCTGGACGTTAAAAATAAGCGCCCAATCGCACTAGCCAACACGTGCTACAAGCTTTACACGTCAATGCTCACCTTGGGCATCGGTGAACTCGCGGGGCCGCTGCAGCTGTTCAGTGAGGCCCAGGAGGGGTTTCGGGGCGTACTGCAACACTGAGCGCCAGGTCCTGAACCTGGTGCACGTGCTTGAGGATGCCGCCCTGTACGGGAAAGACGTGTACGCAGTGTACGTGGACTACAGCTCCGCTTTCAACACTATTGACCAGGACCGACTGCTGCAAATCATGTTTGACCTTGGGCTTCCCAATGATTTAATCCGCGCGGTCCGCAACCTGTACCAACACGCAACCACACGCATCCGCACGGAACATGGCTGCACATCGGCCATCCCCGTTGAGCGCGGCACGGTGCAGGGCGACACGCTCTCACCAGTGCTTTTCATCCTGTTCATGGAGCCACTCATACGCTGGCTCCACGTGGGCGGGCGCGGCTACCAATACGGCTGCCTCAGTAGTGAAGAAATTCGCAATACCATTGCAGCGCCGCTGCGTACGCTGACGACCTAGCTGCTCTCACCAACTCGCTTGCCGACCTGCAAACCCAATGCGACAAGATATCAAAATACGCGGACTGGGCAAGCCTGCGTGTGAACCACACCAAGTGTGCCACCACAGCAATCTGGCACAACAAATCCCGGGCGTCCCCCACCCTGGACGGACCGACAGGAAAGGCCACCCTGGCCGCCATGCACCGGGACATGAACAACACGCTGCGCATCGGCACCCACTCCCGTCCCGTACTTCCCACCCACAAAGCCGTACAAATACCTAGGCGTGCAGCTTACCTTTGCCCTTGACTGGAAGGCACAGGTCGCACGCACGACCGAAATCGTACGAGAAAAGGGCTTGGCAATCACGACATCCTTGGCCACGCCCGCACAGCGCCTGCGCATGTTACAGCAGTGCGTCCAAACGTCAGTAGCGTACGCGTTTGCCGCCATGCCGTACACAAAACAGGACATCGTCGCCCTGGATACCGCCCTAGCTGGCTTTGCCAAGAAGGTGTACGGGCTGCCGCGCAGCTTCCCGACCCATACCACCCTCCTGCCTATCGAGGAATACGGACTGGGGCTAGGATCCCTCCTTCCCCTATACGCTCGAGTGGCCCACCGAGCCTTAGTCTTGGCCCTCAACGACACGGGCCGCCTGGGTGCAGTCACGCGCGCCCTCCTCCCCCCGCCAACACAGCATCGCCGGCAACAGCACCGCCCACCACCTGCCCGCAGATAGGGGTCGGGCCTTCACTACACTGAAACAAATGACCCTTGCAAGAGAACACGGCATCCAACTGTTCTGCAAGGGCGCCCCCCCTATCCACCCGCACCTGGTCCATCGTTGAGGCCCTCGACACCGTAGCCGCGGTCTCCGACACCGCCCCTCTGCCTGTTGAGCACGTGCTCCCCGCTCGCCGAGCTGCAACTTGAGCTCAGCCACCTAGTCGAGACCGGAACACCGGCCGCCACCTGATCACTTCGAAGGCCCCTCGAAAAATGCCTGGGGGCTAACAGGGTACGACACAAACACAAAGTTGCTCTAAACCGGCTCAGCCTTGCAATCAGTTCGGGCCAACAGGGAAGCAGGCAGCGCCAGAGAAACACGTGGACCCGAACCCTCTCCCTCCCCCCCAGCGGGCGATCCCAACCCTGGGCGCGCTCCAGGACCTAACCAACAGACCAGACCCGCTACAACCAGGCATGACCCAGCCAGTCACGGGCTCCTTCAGCACGCCGCCCCACATGTGCCCCGCACCCCAGGCCACCGACCACGCACCTCCAACCCAAGCCACTATGGGAAGCCCAATCTAACCACAACCCCCCAATGAACACAACTGCGCCTGGTGCCACCCAGGCGCCATCCCCTGGCAACCCTAACCAAAACCCACCAGGCTGCACCCCAATCCCTTCCCAAACCCCCCCCGGGCCCGTGACGGGCCCCGAAAGGCGGCATGTCAACCGCCTCCTACTCCAACCCCACCTGCGTCGCCCCCGTCGGACCACTAAGCACGCAGCGCAAACTGATTAGGATTTGCAGAAAACAACACGCACCACCACCCGAGAGACCTACTCAGGCCGGTGACAACGCCAGCAAGTAACTCAGCCCCTGCGCCTCACCGAATGCGAGATGAGAAGCCTGGCGGTTGGACACGTGGGTACGAGACGGCACGCTCAGTATTCAGCGCTTCTAAACAAGGCACATGGCAAGCATGCCCCAGCTGTGGCAAAACGCAGCCCCAGGACCCACGACCCTCTCATGCAAAGCCCTTCGACCGCAACCCCGCGCACGACGCCAGCTAGCCCCTAGCCCTCACGGGCCCTGCTAAATGCAACCAACACCCGTCCACAACCTTAACACGGTCCACACTACCTCCGACGAGAAGGAACAGGCGGCTGCCGCAGCCGCCACCGCTGGCCCCATGGATGTTGACAAGCCTGCATCAGCAGCAGACGACATGGATATCGACACCGCACAGGTGGCACCCACCCCACCCCAGGCGAGACGGCGCGCGCCTCAACTGGCAGCTTGCCAGGACCCGAGTCGTCAAGGACCTGATTCACCCCCGCACGGACGACTGCACCAACGGTGACGCGCAACTGACCTACGACCTCGACAATGACGGACAGGAACTTGAGTCCGTCCTATATGGCAGCAAGCAACAAAACATGACCGACAAGGACATTGAGAAGAAGCGCAAGGCCGGCGAAGACACATCTGGCTCCCGTGAACAGTACTTTACAGTACAATGGAAAGCCTCAGTCACACCCCCGGCCTAGTGACTGCGTTTAAACGCATGGGATACAAAACCGTCACGGAGGAACGTTGCTACAAGCATCCATTGCAAAACCGACCCAAAAACCCCATCCGCCCAGGGCAGACGCCCCGCCAGCCGCGCCCCCCCACATGGAAGTCGAACCCGACGTGCCTCCAGCCCCGGCTCCAGTCCAACCGCCTGCACCGGCTCCAGCCCCACCCGGCGCGCCCAGACCCACAGCACCTTGCGCCCCGCGCGCCGCACTCTTCTCGTCCTGGTCCACACGGCTCCTGTGCCGGGTCACATGGGCAGAGAGCAGCGAAAGGGAGCAAGACCTCAAGAACAACCCCGACTGGGATGACCTGCTGGCCGCCTGCAACGAACGGCTTGCTGCCGGGCCAGACGCCCCCATCCGCCCCACCCGCCCGCCGAGGGACCGGAACCTGACCATGCGCCAGCGACAAGGCAGGCACGACCCGGCTGAGGATGACCTCGCTGCCCGGCACGCGAAATCCGGGCCACAACCACCATCTGTACCAGCCCCTGCAACCCGTACAAGGACACCACGCCCCCAGGCACCTACATTATCACCACACCACACAACCACAGGCAGGGCTGCACCGACGCAAGCCAACGTCTATGACCCCAACGGCCGGTGGATAGGCACTATCACATACCTTCGCCTGCAAGCGCTGTGGGACCGCTTCCACCGGACCACCGCCCGTGCCCGAGCCTTCGAGGAGGCCGTTGCAGCTCTGCTCCACCGTTACCACCGACCAGACCGACCACCAGACCAACCGACCGAAGGCCGCCCCACAGCACCAAACGTCGCTCCCTGCGAGCACCACACGCGGCCATCATTCGAGCCCTGCACAACATAGGGGAAGGACCGGTGAGTGAGTTGTTTGCCTCCCCCCTAAACGCCACAACAGAAGCAGACGAATACTGGAGCCGTGAAGCAGCGGATTCGGCCTTCGGAGCAAGGCATGACGCCTACAGCATAGCATGGACGGGCCTCCACTACGCCCACCCGCCGGGCACACCTGAGGCTGCACGAAAGGCCCTCCTCTGGGCGCTTGCCAGCGCTGAGACCACGCGCACTTCCCAAGACCCCACCCTGGTCCTTCTCGCACTCCCCAAATGTGCAACCTACCCACACACGCAGTGGCTGTGCCACCCGCTCTGCCAGCAGCTCACCACATGGGTCGGCGGTGAGACCGGCACGCCAGGCACTGCCGGCATGGAGCCCGGCCTTGGAAGCAACGGCACCCTGCAGCGGCAGAGAGGGGTGGTACTGGTGGCTGTCGGGAACCCTGCCGGCCTCGCGGCCCTCTCGGGCGGCTGGAAGGGGCTGCGCGCCACCCTGCTCGAAGGCCCTCTCACGCCTGCCTCCGTGGCAGGGACGCACCTCCGACCTGACACGCCCAGCCCCGAACGTGCCCGAACATTCCGCTCCACCTCCTTAAACACGCCAAATACCTTACCACGCACCAACCCACCGGCCCAACGACAGCCACTCCGCGCGACGGCCCGCCCAGGTTCAATCGGACGCAATTCCAGCGACCACTGGCACTGGCGCACAGCCCAGATGACATAGTTTGGACCGACGGTTCAGTAATAAAGGTAAGAACTGAAAATGGACAAGAAGCACAGTTCGCCGGCGCCTGTGCCTGGCACAAAGATCGCACTGTCTATGTAAATCCCAATGGTGTGGGCTGCACAAATACGATTACAAGAGCAGAGCTGGCAGCCATCAGGGCCGCCCTGGAAGAATTTGGTGGTGAAGACAAAGTATTCGCGAAAACAACGCTAACCATTGCAAGCGACTCTGCAGCCAGTTTGTACTTAATCAAACGTGCTATCAACGAACCTCGTCGACTACATTTAAGCAAACATCAGGCACTCTTGAAGTCCATCGCCGACTTGCTCCATGCACGAGCGAAGCGAAACGCGAACACTGTTTTCCTCAAAGTCGTCTCCCACACGGGTCTACATGGTAATGAAGAAGCTGATAAAGGGGCTGCCGCTGTGGCGTCCAAAGAAACGCCCGCCGACATGTGTCCGAACACGCCGACAATAACCCACACGCGTCCCACTGGTGGCCCGCGACCCTCATCACCCCGCGAGGACGGAAGCACGGCCCAATACTACGTTTCAGACCTGAACCGGGGCCTGCTCAAGGCCCTGAACCCCGCCTCCCATGGCGGGCACGCCAAATCGACTTTGTACACCACTAAGTGGGCGGAGTCTGCCCAGCACCTGGACACCCGAGCCAGCACAGCCTACATGACCCATGCCGACGCTGGACACAGCCTACGGCGCTTCATCCAGAATGCTCGTCAAGGGGGCATGGTCTGCCCTGCCCGCCTTGCTCTGTACAAACTACGCACCAGCGACACATGCGCACTCTGTGCCCCCTTGCACGCACGAGCTGGCTCCCCCCCGAGAGGGGTACCGCCGGACACATTGCAGGGCACTGCGCCCACCCCCAGCTGGTGGGGGCACGTATCGCAAAACACAATGCGGCCGTACGTATGATCGCCGAATGCATCCACAGGGGCAGCAGTGGCGGCGGCTACATGCTCATGGATGCAAGCAGCGCCGCGGACCGGCCTGAATACTGTGCGGGCAACTGCCCCCCAAAGTGGATGCTACGCCCCGAGGTCCCCAAAGCCGACCGGGAAAAAATGCGCCCGGACATTCTCTTTCATCCCAACCTTGCCACGAACCGCAGTTGGTGCAAATGGGCCGAGTGACCTAAGCCCCAACGCCCGGCGGCAACACAAGGTGTACATCATCGAGGTTGGTTACACCTCCGACCTGCACCACAGCGAGAAGTGTGACCAGAAACAAGCACAGCATAGCCGTCTGGCCGACGCGCTGCGTGCCGCCGGCTGGGAGGTTGTCTACAAGCACGAGCAGATCGTTACGCTGGGGCATGGTGGCACCGTCACAAACACCCTTGAGCCCCTCCTCCGCACCCTCGGTGCCACTTCTCACACCGCGCAATCCTGCTGTACACGCATTCACATGCACAGCGTCGTTAGCCTGCGTACAACGGCACTGCTGTACTACCGGCTCGAGCGTGAGACGGGAGTAGTGACCTCACGCACCACTGGACGCCCGGCCGATGCCGTCACAGGTGGGCCTGCCCCACGTGAGCCCGGTTAAGTCCACTCATGTTGCTCCACGGTGGGGTGAGCGCAACTCACTCCTCCTTAAGAAACGCGGCCTCCTCTGTGAACCGCGTACATATTATTATTATTATTTTAATTTGTACCTGGTTCCGGCAAGCACGTCGCACATCCCTTTGTTAGGGGCCCAGGTTAAAGCTTGTGTCAAGGGTGGCGGAATGAAGAGTATAGGGTGTCATTCTTGAAGTCCACGCAGTCCTCCTTCAGGCTCGAAACAGGTCCTCGAGCACTGTACTGCTGCAGGTATCAGAACCCTCCTCGTGCGACCTGTCGAATGTATGAATGTGGTTGTGTTTCAGGGTGACTGGCTTCAAGGTGAATGGCAAAACCGTGCAGCACACAAGTGGCCTCCTTGATCAGTGCCCCCCACCTGTAACCAAACATTTTAGTCTTACCAACCAGGCACAGATTCTAGCAGCGATGTAGCGGGTGTGTTCTCCATGTACTGAATGGCCTTGGAGGTCTTGAGCCGCTTCCAGTGCACAAAGAAGGGGAGGTTCTCAACTGTCACCAACCCCGTGTGCTCCTTGCGCACGGTTTGGGTCCTGCAATGAAGCACCGACAGTCCCCATTATAAAGGCATTGTCAAGTGGTCAATCTTATGAAGAACTCACCACCAACGTGCAATCGGTGGGCAGGTCGCTGTTGACAATCGCCGCCTTGTATTCGCCAAGCAGCTCCTCACTCCTTTTGCTGATAGTGAATGAGTGAAATGGAAACAGCTCGCGGTTGCGTACTAGCTCACCGGCCTCTTTCTTGAATACTGGACGGTCCTGTAGCTCAGCGACCTCCTCCAGGCCTTAAGCAGTTTCGATTTACTAGAGGACATCCTGTAAACATTGCCTATCGTATGGAAGTTACATAGATACTACCACCCGGCATCTTAAACTTAGTCCAATCATCAAGACGGGAAAATGAAGGTACCTGACTGCAGGTAG